>JAYJMB010042222.1:0-40891 GCA_036873735.1 Pouteria campechiana
CATGTTTGGATAAGCTGTATAAAAAGCCTTAAGGTGTAAACCCCCCTTTTTTCATCCATGCAATATTTATCTACCTATAATAAGAATGCTGTTTTTATCACTATTTACATTTCCTGGAAAAAATATTTTATTTTTATCTACTTTATTACCAATATCGTCATTCGTCATTCTAGAGTGAATTTGATAAGAATACATTATGCGTTTCTTTTTTTTTTTCAACGAAACATTGTAACTAATTTCAACAACCACCCTTTATTATTATTATTTTTATCTTTGGTTATTTTTTCTTATTTTTTAATTAAAAAGCTTATTCTACGGACACAATTCCCTGTTTTATTGACAAATACGCCCAGTCCAAAAGCAAGGCTATTGATAGATGGACACTTCTCATCCCCCGGCGCTGCATTCAGCAGCACATGCAACGGCGGAGCATCCTACCTAAACCGGTGTTAAACTCACATAGAATTCTTCGATACCATTTGCTATGAATCCTGGCTGTCTGCCCGCCCGCGACTGTTCTCTCTTCCCTTAGTTCCCCATTCCTAAATCTCTGCCTCTTCCTCAGTCTCCGCGCCCGCCTTCCCCCCTCTGCATCTATTTACAATCTCCGACACTGCTCCACATGCGCACGTTAGCATCCTCCGCTTCTCAGGTACTTCCCGTCCCCAAAATTCTCACTATAAATGCCTCCCTCAGCTTGCATTTCCTCCACTCCTTCCATTCGCTCATCTTCTCTGTCGATTTCCTCCGCCATTAAATTTTCCGGATTTTTTCCAGAAATGCAGTTCCGAATGCAATTCTATCGTCGGCTTCCTTTCTCTGTGCTGAATCCCTTTTGCGCAAGTCTTTCCGGTTGATTGTGGTCTTGTATTTTCAGATCTTGCGCGAAATGCATCTTCCTTCGATCCTAGGTGAGTTTCTCAGGCCTCTTTGCGTTGAAATGGCTATCAGTTTTGATGAGTTATGGCGGCTTTTGGAATTTAGTTGCTGTTTCGTGATTAGTGAGATTTATATTTTTGATGTGCCGTTTTACTGAGTTCGTTGCTAGATCAGTAGAAAATGTGATTTAAGTTGCTGTTGAACTTTGTGTGGTGAGATTTGGGCAGTTGACTGTTTCGTGGTTTAGTGGAAAGAAATTGGGTGAGCGATTTGCTGCATTTTGGAGATTTTGTGGTTTATGAATTGCCATATGATTTGTGAGTCGACCGTTTCGTCAGATCCGTTACATGGACAGATGTGTGGAGGCTGAAGTTCCTCGGTTTCATGATGTTGAATCGTAAAGTAATTTTTCTGAGCTCATATTAGGCTAGATTGGTTAGGCATGCGATTTTAAGTTACTAATGAAACATTGGAGTTGGGCCTTCCTGCTGCATTTTAAAATTTTTCCTATTTGAATCATTGCATTAGATAGATGCTTCAAAGCTGCAATCATGTTAGTCTAAGAGTTCATTTTTTTTTTCATGATTTTCTGGAGTTTTGTTTATTAATATCTAACTGAGCTTTCATGTTGAGTACCGGTAGTTGCAATCAATTTATCAAGTTGATTTGTCTTTAAGGTCTCATTTTAATGAAGTTCTGCTTTTGATTTGTCTTCGAGGTCTCTTTGTAATGACGTTTTGCTTAATCCAGGTTGTTGAGACCAACTTGGTCAATTGGGCTGATTTTGGCTCCAAAATTGCAAGAAAACGGGGAGAAAGTTCTGTTAGAGGATTCACCAAGTGTTGAAACCTCTAATCACTATGGAAGAGTAATTGTCCTTCTATGTCTGTTTTTGTTCTTTTGAATTTACTTAGGGGGCATTCCTAATAAATTTTAATGCTTTTAGGGAAAGTGCTCTTGAACTCATGCAACGTTATCGGCGTGATCGACGAGTGCTTCTGAATTTCATTTTGTCTGGTAGCTTGATCAAGAAGGTTGTAATGCCTCCTGGTGCAGTTTCATTGGATGATGTGGACTTAGACCAAGTCAGCATTGATTATGTCCTCAATTGTGCCAAAAAAGGTAATGAAATAAATTTTTTTTCGTGGAAGTCTAAGACTGCAGAAATGACTCTGCATATTGGATCTGCCGGCAATCATAATTCAATTTCTTTGAGCAGTAGGCCTAATGTCCTGTGGCTATCATGCAAATATTGCTGATCGATTTCATGTGCTATATACACATTAGAAAAAAAAAAAAGCCAAATCTGCTTTAATTTTTCATCTCTATGTCATTTCGGATGATTATTAAATACTCAATTAGCATTTAAAGCAAGGCTTTTTGGTTAAGCAGTATAATTGCCTGATTGGTTCATTGAAGGATGGAATACACCTAAGCTGCAATTGAATTGTTACAATACTTTTTCCATATATAGTGATAGCAGTCTAGTTGTCCAGATGAAGCAGATTATGTGGTAATTACTGCACTGTGTTAGTCGGCAGTGCACTCATATGTTAAAGTTGCTCATTGTTTCTTCACAACATGATTTTCCAATAATTGGAATTAACTTTTTTCTCTTGATTTTTTATGTTTAAGGCACTGAATGAAGAAAAAAGCTTTATTTTTCAATACAAACTGGCTAGTCTAGATTCTAGACTAGCTTGAAAGATCCTGATAGATCATTGGCATTAGCCATGAAATGTTCATTTAGCTTTTCTACATGCAATTCTTGTATCTACACATTTTGAGATTTATTTTGTGCTATAGGTGATGTACTGGAGCTCTCCGAATCTATCAGAGAATACCACGATAGTCTTGAGCTCCCTCCAAGAGTAAGCTGTGAAATTCCATTTTGTGACTTGTTGAGTTGTGTGGCCAGTGAACTAAGGTCCTCTTCTTCATCTTTCCTTTTTATGGTTGAAGAAGTCTATGGCAGTAGTTTATAGTGGCATATAATTTTTTCCTATGCCCAAAAGCATCTTTTCCCTGATTTCCTTCACACTTTTGTGGTATAAAATAGTAGGCATGCAATGGTTTATGGTCGCATCTATCATTTATTTGTTTGTCTTGGTTTGACGTAAAAGCTTTTTTTTTTTTTGAGATTGAGATGGAGTATGTGTCTTTACTTTCTCGTGAATGCTACTTAATTACTTTTTTACATTGGAAGTATGAGCTAAGGTCCTGGTTCTTCCTCACCCCACCACCCTCTTCTTCTTTGTTTATTTATTTATTTATTTTTTGTTTTAAAGTTATGGCATCATATAATGTTGTCCCATTGTCAAAAACATTCTCTGGCTGATTTCCTCTATGCCTTTTTGATATGACATATGCATGAAGCCTATGGTTATAAGGCATCTATAATCTGTCTTTGCCTTGGCATGACATGAAAAGCTTTTCTAGGAAATATTTACCTGAACTTTCCATGGATGTTACTTATTTCTCTCTTCCTTTCTTTTCCCTTTTCCAGAACCACAAAGGATTTGTTGAGGAATTCTTTTTGGTAACAAGTCCCGAGTCATCAGGATCACCACCGGCACGGGCACCTCCACCAGTTCCTGTTTTTCCGTCACCAATTCTGACACCGCCAAGTCTATCAAAGTCTCAATCCCTTCAATCTACACAGTTTGAGGAACTATCTGTGGATGATAAGTCTGCACAGTTTCAGGAACTGACTGTGGATGATATTGATGATTTTACGGATGAAGATGATGGAGATGAAGTTGAGAGTCTTAGGGTTTCAAGACGCCATCCAAATGCTGCCAGTGAACTTCTGTTACGATTGCCATCTTTTGCAACAGGTAATGAAGGAATATATTGGAATATCTGCAAATGTGATAGAGTTCTTAAGAGTTGATAGTACAAGTGAGGTGTTGCTATTAGTTATTTCTTGTGTGCATTTGAATACCTGTGATTATAGTATTCATTTCATTTCTTTCCTTTTTGTTTTGATTTGGAACAAGTTTTTGGTCCTACAAAAGACAGATAACCGCAAGCATATGAAGAAATAGGAGATGCCTTGTTGACCCAGTTCCTGAGCTTTAAACATCAATTTTACTCTCATCTTTCCTTCAGGCGTATGGGCTCTGGTCCCCAAAATTACCTGATTTCTTCAACTCTTTGGAACTGCATGCCAATTGGTTCCGATGTATTGAATGGATATCCTGTTATTTTATTCATTAAACAGCCTCCGAAATATCTTTTTTTGATTGTAAATGGTTTTTAACTGATTGTGGATTCGCAGGTGACTAGTTGTGTAAGTCTTCTTTGCTGGAGAGGATTGTGGATTATGTATTTTGGCTAATTCATGGACTGTAGAAATTTCTAATGTGCCCTCTACTGATCTTTCTCCCTACCATTCCTTCTAGTTTCATGGTAGAAAGTCTTGATTAAACTCCACTATCCAACTTTCTTTATCCTAGGAATCAATAACACAATTACGAATTTTGTCCTTTGCACAGAAAATCTTCTCAACATACTGCTTTGAGTTTCAACAGAATCAAGTAGCCCAAGTTAACTCCCCTTTGGCCAGAAAACATTTTTGTACCCCCAACCACCCCTTTCCATAACCATTCTTTTCAGATTGAATATTTTTATGTATCTCCCTTCAAGCCATATTGCTTGTGAATATTTTTGTATATCTTCCTTATATGTCATATTACTTGTGGATTTGTCTCCACATAATTCATCATGTCACACTTTTTGGACATGGATAACTTTCTAATTTTCTTTATCCTCTTGAAAGGCTCATTGATGTAGGACAGGTAGGAAGAAAATAGAAGAAAGAGGAAAAAAACCTCTCAAGGGGAGGAGAAGGGAAGAAAGGGGAGAAGAATTTAGAGAAGATTAGGGCAAGCAAAGAAGCAATCAATGTGTTTCAATAATCAAGTGTCTTAACCCTAATATAAGCTACCCTATTTATAGACTTGAAAGTAACACCTTAAACATGCTTAAAATATGTGTAATAAATAAAATACCAAAATAACCCCCAAATCCTTAATCAAATAAAGAAACCCTAATTGTTACGATTGTGTCTAGAATATGTATGAATTGGGTGCGTATCACGATCCCCATCAATTCTTCTCTGCTTAAAAGAACGCTCTACTGGAGTGTTCGCATGATGATACTGATCAAGTAAATTTGAGTCCAATGCCTGAAGCTCCTCTTCGGGCATTCATGTAGTATCAGTGTCAAGCTTGTTTCTCTACTTCACAAGATACTTATGTGGTCCGCTTGACGGAGAAGTTATGATCTCATCTTTGAGGATACTTTGAACCTGATCTGTAGGTGTAAACTGTGATCGTGATAGAATGGAACAGATTTCAAAGCTGAAGAAACTCCTTGGTTTGGTAACCCTATAGGTAAAAGAGGAGGCTTGAAGGTGCCTCTACAAGGAGACAAATCCTCCATATTGAAAGTTGAACTAATCCCTAAATCTGGAGGCAAGTCAAAAATATATGCATTTGATTCTAATTTTTGTAAAATACGAAAAGGACCACTGGCTCGTACATGCAACTTTTTAAAAGAATTTCTAGGAAATCTCTCAGGTCGCATATAAACCATAACATAATCACCCTTATTAAATTCATGATGCTTTTGGTGTAAATCAGCAGCAAGCTTATAAGTTTCATTACTTAGTGCAATTTTTTTTCGTACAGTGGCATGGACATCATGAATATGCTGTGAAAATGTGTCAGCAGAAGCAAAAATACGAGTATTGAGTGACAATGGTACAAGATCAATGGGAACATGGTGAGCAAAACCTTGGACAATCTCAAATGGAGACTTTCCTGTAGATCTATTAACGGAATTATTATAGGCAAACTCTGCAATATACAAAACTGAACCTCAAGTACCTAAGTGCTCGCCTACCAAACATCTAAGTAAGTCTCCTAAACTTCGATTAACAACCTCGGTTTGACCATCAATTTTGTGGGTGAAAAGCAGAAGAAAATTTCAGTTTAGTCTCAGAAAGTTTCCATAAAGTCTTCTAGAAATAGCTCACAAAATGGACATCCCTATCAGACACAATAGTAGATGGCAATCCATGCAGTCTGACAATCTCCCTGAAAAACAATTTTTTCACATATGAGGCATCAACAGTCTTTTGACACGGTAGAAAGTGAGCTATCATTGAGAATCTATCCACCACCACCAAAATAGAATCAAACCCTTTAGGAGTTTTAGGCAAACCAAGAATAAAATCCATGTTAATGTCTTGCCAAGGAGTGTGTGGAACAGGTAATGGTGTGTACAACCCTGTGTTTCGTTTCTTTGTTTTTGCTAGCTGACATGTTCGACACATAGATACAACTCTAGCAACATCGCGTTTCAAAGAAGGCCAATAAAATCTATCCTTAATTAGAGTTAGTCTTATTCCTACCAAAATGTCCTGCAATGCCACCTGCATGTAATTCTCAAATAAAAAAATCACGCAATTAAGTGTTGAGAATACATAACTTGGAACCTTTAAACACAAACCCATCCTTAACCACAAAATCAACATATTCCTGATGGTTTCCACTCTGCACCTCCTGAAAAATAATGCCAAACTCTGAACACATGACATACTCATCCTTCAACCTATCAAAACCTATAACATTAATACTTATTGTTTGAAGGACTGCAATTATACGACTGAGGGCATTCGCTAGTTTGTTCTCAACACCTGCACGATGCTTAAGAACAAAGGTATATTCCTGGAAAAACTTTATCCGCTTAGTATGTTTGGCACTAAGTTTACGTTATGATTGCAGATATTTCAAAGCTTGATGATGAGAGTAAAGTACAATCTCTTGAGGTAATAAGTAATGTCACCAATACCTCAATGCTTGTACTACAGTGTTAAATTCTATATCATATGTCGAATATCTTTGCTTAACTTCATTAAGTTTCTCGTTGAAATATGCAATGGGATGACCCTCTTGACTTAGAACACTACCAATACCAACTCTTGAAGTATCACATGCAACCTCAAAGGCTTTTAAAAAATCAGGATGTTGTAATACAGATGCCTCAGTCATTCTCCTTTTGATTTTATAAAATGCCTTAGATGCAGACTTGGACCATTGAAACTTATTTCCTTTCATGCAATTAGTTATGGGAGCCATTATGGAACTAAAAACTCTAATAAAACGCCTATAAAAACTAGCTAACCAATGAAAACTACGAACCTCGTGAAGGGATTTAGGTTCAGGCTAATCTCGAATAGCACTCGCTTTAGAAGGATCCATAGTTAAACCATGAGCTGAAACAACAAATCCTAGAAAGATCACATTGATTTGCATAAAATAACACTTCTTGATATTTACGTACAATTTTTCAACACGAAGTGTTTCAAGAACATGTTGCAAGTGGACAATATGATATTTCTTAGAACGACTGTAAATCAATATATCATCAAAATAAACTACTAAAAATTTCCCAATGAAAAGTTGTAAAATCTGTGTCATAGGTCTTATAAAAGTACTAGATGTATTTGACAGTCCAAAGGGCATCACTAACCATTCATACAACCCATCTTGAGTCCTAAAGGTAGTTTTCCACTCATCTCTAGTTCTAAGTCTGATTTGATGATATCCACTTCGAAGATCGATTTTGGAGAACCATTGTGAGCCAGCCATTTGGTCCAATATATCATCCAATCGAGGTATTGGAAATGTATACTTGACTGTTATTTTGTTTATGACTTTACTATCAACACACATTCTCCAAGATTCATCTTTCTTTGGAGTCAACAAAGCTGGTACAATACATGGAATTAGGCTTTCACGAATGAAACCTTTATGGATCAACTCATCCACTTGTTTTTTGAGTTCAGCTCATTCCTTGGAATTCATTCGATAATGTGGTAAATTTGGCCATTATGATCCTGGAACCAAATTAATAGTATGTTGTATATCCCTCATAGGTGGTAACTCATTTGGTAATTCTTCAGGGGCCATGTCCCTAAATTCAATTAAAAGATTTACAACTTTTGACTACTGAGCGACAGATTCATCTACACAGACACTAGACTTAGACTTTCCTACCAACATCTACACAAAACCTGACTTTCTACTCTCCTTTTCAAATGCTCGCTTGGCTAAAATATGCAAAGACCTTTTCTCTGGGGGTTCAATAGGAGAAATTTTCTTTTGAGGTCTTTCTTTCACTGATGGTTTGGTTGGTCTCAAAAGAATAGATTTTCTATTGTGCTTAAAAAAATGTGTTTGATTTTCCATGATGTATGACATTCATATCAAATAACCAAGGACGACCAAGCAAAATATGAGTCGCATTCATCGGAAAAACATCAGACCATATTTGGTTCTCATAGTCTGTAATTTTAAGTGGGAGCCAACGTCTTTCATGAACAGGTAGTGTCATCTTATCTACCCATGCCACTCCGTATGGTTTAGGATGGGGCTCAAATTTCAGTTTCATCCTGGTTACACCAGCCTTTGATACAACATTCATGGCACTACCCCCATCAATAACAACCTTGCATATGGCGTTACAACATATAAAAAATGAATGAAAAATACTGGTACGCTTCTAATCATTTTTAAAATCAGGAGTAGACAAAATGCATCTCATTACACCTACATGCTCAACATCATATTGATTTTCATCACGCGCTAAGTCTAGATTGTCGGGTCCATCTAGTGGATTAATAACGCAATCTATATCCCTCTCAACGTAATTTTTCAGTTTTCTCAGTCTCTATTATAAGAGTACGATTCGGACAATGTGATGCAGTGTGACCCATGCCATGACATTTAAAACATTCAATCTCTGACAATCTAGAATGTGAACTGGATGTAACATAGGGGCTAGCATTCCTAGAAAAATTTTGAACAGCATTGTCACTACCTTTACTTTGTGAACTCACTCTTTGGTTAGACATTGACCTGAATGTAAATCTATTTGCCTGAGTATTCCCAACTTGGGAAGTGATATGCTTAAAGGGTGGGGACTTCTAATACTTCTCCAGTTCTAGTGCCTTATAAATTGCCTCTTCGAGGGCATATGGGGGATGTAAGACCAGTTCTCATTTTCATTCAGGTTTAAGACCATTAATGAATTTAAGACGTGTCACCCATTGGTCTTGATTAATTTGATATCTTAAGAAGAGATTATCAAATTTCTGATAATACTCGGTGACAGTCATGGTTCATTATCTTAAACTCATCCATTAGTCCATTATTTGGTCTCTATGAAAATGAGGCATATATTTTAATTTTAATTTATTTTTCATTTCAGCCCATATGGTGATATGTGCCTCTCTACCCTCTTCTATATTCCTTTCTACACCTAACCAGCAATGTTGTGCAGATCCTATCAACTTCATCTTTGCAAATTGGATGCACTGTGCATCTGTTATGTTGTACCATTCAAAGAATCTTTCCAATTCGGTTATCCAATTGATGAAGGTGCCAGGATCAAACCGTTCATCAAAACTAGATACATCAATTTTAACCTTTTTTGTGACATCGTCATCCCCAAGAATATGTCTACGGTCAACTGCCATATTCTGTTGTGGTTGACGTGGGAAGTTATATGTTTGAGCCCTATTTTGTTGCCAAGGTTCAGTTCCATGTGTCTCTCTAATATTTGGAAAATCTCTTGGGTTTGCACCTGAAAATTCTCTAGCAAGACCTACAGACTGAGGATGACCCCTAAGTGTATTTGGAGGAAGGAGAATACTTTGATGTTGGTGGTGTGGTCTTACGGGATTTTAATTATACCCATTGGGAGAAGTTTGACCTATACTAGGTTCTGGAAAATCTATCACTGACTCATCAACAGGACGTTTGCCTAGATGTTTGAGTATAGACTGAGTTTGGGCTTCTAATTGCATTTGAAGTTGGGAATAAAACTTAGTGAAGTTGGTAGTTAGGTTGGTTTGTCCTATGGATAAGTTCTCATATTTTTGAGCTGGGAATCATATTTTTCATTGAGGTGGTCACAAGTTTGGGATAATTTCTCAACTGTACTTGCAAGTTCGGCATTGATAACCATGTTGGACTCAATATAAATGACTTAGGGTGAATGGATGATGCACAATGCAAAGATGTATGCCACTGTAAAATAAAATTCACACCAAGTAATTAACTTAAAGATGCTTAATAAATCACCAAAGCAAATAGAAGTAAATAAGAGATCTTAACTTAACCGATAGATAAAAGTTTAATTTAACTTCAAGTGGAAGGAATGTACCTTTTAAGAAGCCCTAAAAACCTTTCTCAAATACCTGTGCATAAAACTGCAATTTCTGAAAGAAAAAAGTTTGTTGAAATTTTGAAAAATAGGGTTTTCTATAATTTTCAGCAAGACGGGCTATTTTGCAATTTCAGAAAGATTGTTTTGCAATTTTTTTACAGGGACTATTTTGAAATAAAATAAAAAGGTTTAGTTGCAAAATAAAAGTAAAAATAAAGGACTCGATTGAAAAGAAAAAAACCTAAAAACCCAAATCTTCTTCTTCACCCTTCGAACTCTTGAACTAGCTATGGTGGGTTTTTGAACCCACTGGAGAATCGTCGACGAAGGCAGTTGCTAACGCCGGAGGGGTAGTCGGACTCTTTCGACGGCATGGACAGCAGCCAACAATGCTGGACTCGTCGGAAACGAGGAGCACAGCCACGAACCGACAGAGATCTGAAGGCGAAGGGCTTCGACGATGAGTTCCGACTCCTGAGGCGGGGTTTTCAACACTGAGGGTTGCCAGAACAGAGCCAGAAATTGCCGGAGAGGAAGGAGAAAGTGTCGACAGTGGGTTCCGATGCCTACTAAGAGATTTCCGACATTGTGGCTTGCCAGAAACGAGTGGGACTCGTCGGATCTATCGGAAATTGATGTTGCGCACATCGGATTAGGGAGCAGAGGTTTCGAATGGGACGTTCGATGCTGCCAATTTTTGGATCAGTGCCTGACGTTGCTGGAGATGAAGAAGCAACTCGGACGTGCGGTTGAGAATAGTGATTGAAGCACTGTAGAGGCCTTGTCATGAATAGTAGAGCATGCATTGTAGAAGTCTTGACATGAACAATGAAATTAGGGATTTGAGATGTATAAGATGAATCCCAAGGTTTGCTTTGATACCAAATTGATGCAGGACAGGTAGGAAGAAAATAGAAGAAATAAGAAAAAAACCTCTCAAGGGGAGGAAAAGGGAGAAATAGGAAAGAATTTAGGGAAGATTAGGGCAAGCAAAGAAGCAATCAATGTATTTCAATAATTAAATGTCTCAACCCTAATACAGGCTACCCTATTTATAGACTTGAAAGCAACACCCTAAACATGCGTAAAATATGCGTAACAAGTAAAATACCAAAATACCTCCCAAATCCCTATTCAAATAACGAAACCCTTATTGTTACAATTGCGCCTAGAATATGTATGAATTGGGCGCGTATCACGATCCCCATCACTCATGCTCCCATTACGTCAATGGCTTGGATTTCTTAAAGTATTCATTTATCAGATCCTCTCTCTCTCTCTCATGTCCATCTAGGACACTGAACCGGGCATCTCTCTCTTTCTTTCCATTCTATAAACTGTGAAATTCTTTAATTATATTCTTAACTGAAAGTTCAGCTCTTCTGTCATGGTGTCAACTGCATTGATAGATCGCCATTTTTATGCTGTCAGCTAATCCTCTGAATCTGTCTGCACATGTATTCATTCAAGACTTGGTGAAGGGTCTAATTTATGAAGCACTTGAACATGACTGAGTTTTCTTTACCAGAGATCTATACTGAGGAGGGATATCAATCTGTTCATTCTGGTTCATCCAAATAAAAATTTTCATTGCATTTGTAATTTTACTACTTATAATTGTTTAAGAGAGACTTCTTGCATTGAAGCTTTGGAAAGACATCATTCTGTGTTAAAACATTGCATATCCAGTTAGTCCTTGAAAACCCTTGACTGAGCAAGTGCCAGTTACTTTCCAGTTTGCCATTAGCTTAGAGCATTGTCAGTCTAATAAGCTATTTCCCCAAATTGAACATGGCTGGGGCCTGTTCAAAGTCTCCATTCATCTGTTTATTCTGTGTTAAAACACCGCATATCCAGTTAGTCCTTGAAAACCCTTGATTGAGCAAGTGCCAGTTACTTTTCCAGTTTGCCATTAGCTCAGAGCATTGTCAGTCTAATAAGCTATTTCCCCAAATTGAACATGATGGGGGCCTGTTCAAAGTCCTCATTCATCTGTTTATTCTGTGTTAAAACAACGCATATCCAGTTAGTCCTTGAAAACCCTTGATTGAGCAAGTGCCAGTTACTTTTCCAGTTTGCCATTAGCTTAGAGCATTGTCAGTCTGATAAGCTATTTCCCCAAATTGAACATGACTGGGGCCTGTTCAAAGTCTTCATTCGTCTGTTTCTTGCAGTGTCACTATGTGAACTCTCTGTTGAGGAACATGTTTTCTGACTCTATCACTCAAGAAAAAAAAAATGAAAAGAGAAGTTTCTGTTGGTCTGTACTCCATATTCATAGCCAAAAACCTTTGTGCTGACCTTTAAATGCAAAATCTAAAAAGAAAAAAAGTAAAAAAAAGATACAAAGTAGACTGGTTTGTATAGTTCATTTAATTTTTACAAGTTTTTATGTACTTGTAGGCATGACAGAAGACGATCTTCGTGAAACTGCTTATGAAATTCTCTTGGCCTCTGCTGGTGCTGCAGGGTATATGCTTTAAACTTTGAATTTATTTTTCCCTGGAGATGTCCTTTTGCTGAAAATACATAGTTTGATCACTAGCTTATCTGTCTTTATCTCAAAGCACCTAGTTTGATCACTAGCTTATCTGTCTTTATCTCAAAGCACCTTGATTTTCCATGTGTCTTCTTCAGAATGTGTTTCTCATCATTTCTCTTTCCTTTTTTTTTTTTAATCACTTTTATCTGTGCTGGTTTTGTTTGTAGAGGCCTCATTGTACCTGCAAAAGAAAAGAAGAAGGATAGGAAATCCAGATTTATGAAGAAGCTTGGTCGTAGCAAGGGTGACCATGGTGGGCTACAATCTGAACATGGAAATGGACTGGCTGGTTTATTGGAGTTCATGCGTGTACAACTAGAGGTCTGCTAAGGTTTTTGTTTGCGGTGTGCTCTTCACTTGTTTTAATGTCACTCTGCCTAAAAGAATATGTACACGTATTTCACTGATTGGTTTAGAATTTGGGAAAGACACTAACTTAGAAAAAGAGAATAAATGGAAGGAAAAGGAGAAAAAAGTTATTTGGTCCATCTCTCCTCCACATCTCCTTCATTGATAATGCATCAAATGAGCTAATGCAATTGATATCAAGAAAGCTAAGACAACTGTGACTCTAGAAGGAGAAGTTAAAGCTGTTTGGTCATAGTTATGACTTAATGACATGCAAATACATATGTTAACAATCACACTTTTCCTAATTGCAAGTAAATAATGAATATGAGAAATATAAGGTAGAGAAGAATCTTTGTGGAAAATATTAGCATCCCCCCCCTCTCCAATATGTGGTAACGTTTCTTCATCTTATTTTATCAGGACAGATTCTTTACATTCAATTTGTTTTCAATTTGGTGTCTGTACTTTTGACTTATGAGGTTGAGAGAATTGACTCTTAATTGCTTTGCCTGTGTTTACTATCATTTCTTGAATAGAGCTGGCAATCATCACTGCCATTCACTATAATTGGCCATAATATTAGCTTTGCCTAATATTGTTCAAAATTAAACATTTAGCCATTAAACTAAGGTTTATTCTTGTCTGAGGAAAAAACATTCTTTAAAGTTCCTCTCCATGGTTAAGTCCATTTTCACATGATCTTGAAGACTGCCTTCAGAGTTAAAGGCTTGAATCGCTTGATGATATAATCAAACGCTTTCTTGCATCTTCTGAAACTCCGTAAGTGGCAATGCAGTATGAATGGTATTCCTGCTGAGTTGAAGATTGAGTAAATGTGGTGTCTATCTGATAATCTTTTGGTGTAGAATTGCTTCATGTATAAAGCCTCTTAAGTACAGCTTAGAAGAACCACTCAAACGTACTGGTGAAGGATCATCATTGTTGTGGTCCAATTTTCAGTAATTTTCCGAAAGGGATAAAGATTCTATCAGTGTTCCCATTATTTTTCTTTGTACATCAGAATCATTTCATGATGAACTCTTAGTGCTAGAAAACAAGTATTTTTTTTGAAAAGCTATCGTCATATGAATTTCATTGTTTTTCTCCTTCCTCATAACATTGGTTCTGCTAATTACTTAGTGTTTCATTAAAGATTGGTTAGCATTTTAATGTACCATTGGCTATTTTGTTTAGGATTAACCTTTAACATACTCAGAGTTGCTTTCATGACATAAAAGGAAGTTCTCCCATATCTTCTATGATGTAATTGTCATTTATCTGTAGATTTCAGAGGCAATGGATGTGAGAACCAGGCAAGGTTTGCTCCATGCTCTTGTAGGGAAGGAGGGAAAAAGAATGGACACCCTTCTGGTTCCATTAGAATTATTGTGTTGCGTCTCTCGAACAGAGTTTTCTGATAAGAAAGCCTATCTTCGATGGCAAAAGAGGCAGGTAATTAATTAGCATTCGTGAAGACTGTGTTAGTATTTGTGAAGATTTTGTGTTACTCATCCCCCACCCCCACCCCACCCCATTTTCCTTTGTTTGTTCTTTTTTTGCTTGGAACAGTTAAACATGCTGGAGGAAGGCCTTCTGAATCATCCTGCTGTTGGCTTTGCTGAATCTGGACGTAAGGCAAATGATTTGAGAGTTCTGCTTAGAACCATTGAGGAGTCTGAGGTATATGCCCTTTGGATGTCCAGCTTGATTCATTTCAATTTTATACCGTGCACCATACTTAATGGGGCTTGGAACAATGTCAGCACCATTCTATTGGTTTTTGTTAATTTCTCGAAGATTGGGATGGTTAATTATTTGGTTTAGTATTAATTGATATGGTGAGGGGAATTATTAATTGCTCTTTTTGCATGTAGTTCAATATATTGCTCTAATGTAAGTAGTTTTTGCTATCTTATTTCTCCAGTCTCTTCCATCTTCTGCTGGTGAAATCCAACGGACTGAGTGCCTAAGATCTCTTAGAGAAATTACCACTGCACTTGCTGAGAGGCCAGCTCGAAATGACCTAACTGGAGAAGTTTGCCACTGGGCAGATGGTTATCATCTTAATGTTAGGCTGTATGAGAAATTGCTCCTCAGTGTGTTTGATATGCTAGATGAGGGAAAGCTTGCAGAAGTAAGTTACTTCACAAAAAATCTTGATTTCTTTCTTCTGTTTCATTCTCAATTATTTCGTATATGTTGGGCCTATTTGGTTGCAAATTAGTTTCTCAAGTGATTACTTTTCGTGATGACTTATCAACTTATACAGCTGTATGATGCTTACTTGGATGTAACTTACTTTCCCAAGTTATTACTTTCTCTGATGACTTATCAACTTACACCTTCAACTCAATGATGCCAAAATTTGTCCACATTTTAGGTGTCTGTTTATCCTATAGTGGTAAGAAACAAGAGGAAGGAAATTGGTATGAAAAGTGAGGAAGGCGAGGGAGGTAGGAAGATAGAGAAAAGGGAAAGGTGTGAAAGGGTGTTGGACTATGACTTTGTTAGATAGGTTTAACCTACTTATGTTTATAATACATTCATTAAATTTCTTCATAATAATACATTCATTAAATAGAAGAAATTAAGTTCAAGTTGTTAACCAAACACATTTAATTGTATTTTTAAGGCATAAATGGCTTTGTTAGTTGGTGTCCAAATGGGCCTTACAAAGTTTGTCAATCACGAATGCTGTGTTGCCTTTTTTTTTTTTCCTAGGAAGCAGAAGAAATTCTTGAACTACTGAAATCAACCTGGCGCATATTTGGAATCACTGAGACCATCCATGACACTTGCTATGCATGGGTGCTATTTCGGCAGGTAAAGTTCCTCCAGATGCTCTGTTTTGGAAATTCTGTTAGTATCTGTACTGGTGTGCTATGGCTGGATAACTCCAGATGGAAGTTTCTTTTAGGCAATCACATTTCATACTGTTAATGAAGAACTTTTCTTAGCAAGAAATGAAATAAAGATATTCATGGATCAGAAGCATGCAGTTATGTCTAATGGGTTTTTAGATTTCAAAATCCCTAGCTTCTGCTTGGCTCAGTTGTAGTTAAGAACTTAAGATACAAGATCATGTATCTGAGATAATTTTTGATTCAATGAATTAAGCTTCATGTCATAATCCTGTGACCTTGCAGAAGTTTCTCTGATTTCTCTGCAATCAATCAAATTTATGAAAATAAATTGGCTTGTGAGAGAGGCAAAAGTTTGTGTCATATAATTGTGTGACTACTCTATTAGTATCTTTAAGCAAGACTATATTCATTTGATCTGGCACCATATCTTAGTTGTCAAAAGATACTTAATAATTGTCTGACTAGGATCTGTCAGAAATGTTCAGTTTGTTATTACAGGTAAGCAAAGGATGCTGCAATATGCTGTCAATCAAATGAAGAAAATACCACTCAAAGAACAACGAGGCCCACAGGAGAGGTTGCACTTGAAAAGTCTCTGCTGTTCAATTGACGGATCTCGAGATTGCACATTTATGCAGTCTTTCCTATTGCCGATTCAGAAATGGGCTGACAAGCAGCTGGGAGACTATCATTTGCATTTTGTTGAGGTTTGCTCAGCCATGGGAACGTGACTTCGTGATCAATTGCATTTACTAATTTGCCTTTGCATGAGAATCTGTATAAGTAGGCTTTTCAATGTTGTCGCATGGAAATTCATTCATTTTACTATTAGACTATTAGGCAATTCTGTTTATAATGATGATAGTCTTCTAGGCAAATTTTGGATCATGCTTATGTGTAATTCTAAGATATTTGTTGTATTCTTCAGGGGTCAGCAATGATGGAGGGGCTAGTCACTGTTGCAATGGTATCTGGGAGACTTCTATTGGAAGAAAGTGGACAAGTATACACCCAATTTCTTTTCTATTTTTCTGTGACATAATACTAGCCAATGTTGTGTCCAACATGGCATAATTTGATGTATTCTAGGTCTTTGATAATTGCCAATGTTGTGTCCAAGATAGCTTAATTTGACGACTGTTGTCGGTATTTGATAATTCCCTTTTCTTCATGATGGAAACCTAAAATTCTTTTTTTAGATGCGAACTTTTTTTCATCAGAACTTCTTTATGTCCTCTGTGCACTAATGCAGTAATTGTTCCTCTACTCCACCTGTTTAATTTTATCATTAGCATGTTGAAAAGGAACACTGTTTTCTGTTTGATCCAGGCAATACAGTCAATATCTGCTAGAGATCGAGAACAGATTGAAGCATTTATCTCATCCTCAATAAAAAGTGCATTCTCAAGGGTGAGTTCTTTTTGCTTTTTGCTTTTTGCTTTTTCTTTTTTGCAAATATGATAATAATTGGTTTTGGTGGCTTTTCTTGACTTGCAACCCTTGTCTAAATATGCAAATATAGGTGCTTTATAACTTATCACAGGAAATGATTCAAAGTTTTATTTGCAACCTACAGATTCTGCATGCAGTTGAAGCCACAGCAGAGACAGCTTCAGAACATTTTCTTGCATCGCTAGCAGGAGAATCTAAGAAACTTCTGAAGAAAGATACAGACATGTTCATTCCAATTTTATCCAAGTGGAATTCCCAAGCTGCTGCTATTTCTGCTTCTCTTCTTCATAAACTTTATGGGATCAAATTAGTAAGTTTACTACTGATTGGCATATTTGATAAATACTCTCTTTTATTCCCAACACATGTTGAATTTTGTATTTCTAGTATCTTACCAAATAATTCACATTTCCAGAAACCTTTTCTTGATGGTGTGGAGCATCTAACAGAGGATGCGGTATCTGTGTTTCCTGCAGCTGATAGTCTAGAACAATATATAATGGGAATTATTAAATCTTCATTAGAAAATGAAACTATGGATGAATACTTCAGGAAGAAATTAATTCCATATCAGGTGACAGCTTGAACTTCATCTCTGTAGTTCTTTCTTTCCCAGTGAGTCATGAGTATGACTTATATTTGGTCATTCTTCAAATTTGAGTTTTAGGTTGCATGTATTCTGCTCTTTTAATCAACTCCTCTGGGCAAATCTCTTAATCCATTGAACATGTCTCCCTCACAGCAAGAGAGCTGTAGAAAGCCAATAATCATTTTTTTATGCTTAGTTATATTTTCAATTAAATGATAAAGTCACACTTGCTTTTATTTGGATGGTCAGTGACACAATGAGGGTTTGAACCCTGGACCAATGTACATATGGACTAGGTGTATGCCAATTGATCTAGGCAATTGGAGACAAAATCTTCCTCACTATGGGGATCTGAAAATTTGATTGGTTGTGCTTTTTTTTTTGGATGGTATTATCTTTGGCATATCTATCTGTGGAAATTGGAAAACATTTTGCATAAAACTTACAGGAATATTACCTGTTGTGCTTAAATGTGGCCTGCGATGCTTGCTCCTAGTTGTGTTTCCTACCCCTGTATATCTGCTAGCATTCTGAAATAGACACTTTCCTTCATCCATACCTGAAAGTGTGTATAATCTGCTGCTTCATGCTTCATGAAAAAACAGAGGGGGAATTGTTGCAGAAGCATATTAACCTAGTAAATGTTCACATGAAGATAAGAAGTGCACGTACACATGCATGCGTGCATGAATATTTTTGTCTGTCTTTATGCTTAGTCATATATGATTTTGTTTATCTATGCATGGAGAAGCAGGAACAGTTTACTTCCTGATTGTTTGAATGTGCTTCAACTGCTTTCAGTATTGTGCTTGTGATATGCACCATGATCAATTTTCTTTTTTAGATTGAAACTGTATCAGGAACTCTGGTTCTTCGCTGGGTGAACTCTCAGTCAGAAAGAATCTTGGGATGGATTAGACGGACCACTGAACAAGAGGTAATTTTTTAAATTCGTCTGAACTAGAACAAATCGTTCTCTGTTTCATTTAGCTATTATCGATTATTCAAAAATTAGCATTCTTTCTGTTACTGGGTTGATTCATTTGTTTCTCATTTGCTGCCATCTTCAACTGTTCTCTTATGCTGGTGCATGTTTATTGGTATTTGTGGTTTCGATTTAATTATTTAATTTCCATTCATACTTTGATTTCTGAATTTGGTGCTTGCAATCAAACTATTCAACCATCAATACATGATATAATCATCCAAAGCTATGGATCCAGGTATTCAAGAATCAATCTTATCAATCAACTATTTTTACACCAATCTGCCTGTGCATCCATCCAGTCATCAATTCCAACTGTCTAACCATTGGTGCAACTAACTGGCCATCTGGCCATTCTTGCAATTATCACACTTATTCAATATAGGAGCCCATAACTTTGGTCATTGATAAACTATAGTATAAACTAGAGCCACACAAAAAATCTGCAAAAGCTAAATTTTGTCTTTTTTGCAATCTCTTTGATTTAAAAGCAAAATTGTGACTTTTGATACTAAAAATTTGTTGGAAGCCATAGTCTGGTTAAATTGCATCAGAGACCATACCACAAAGAAAAATTTGCAATGACATGTTTTTTTTTTCTTAGTTTTTTCTCATTTTCCTTTATATATGCATATATTAAATTTTGATGGAATCTGGCAATGCTGTGTCAAATCATGATTTCTTCCCCAATTTCAATTTTCAGTCACTACATAGGCCATAGTCATATCTATTTTTTTTTAGAAGCACGACTCCCAAAAAGAACGCTTAAAGAATTTTTTTTTCTATTTTTTGTATTTTTGCTATCTTGGATAAATGTGGATTAGTTTTGTGGAAATGTTATTCTCCTAAATGCCATTCAACAGGGAATCTTATCTATAATTGATGTACCTAAGAATTCAATGCCTAAAGGCTAAAACATCCCTAAAAAATAACGTTTAACATTTCTTTTGCTTTTTTGGAATTTTATGTATGCTGCTGATTATGGTTATAAGTACATTCACTTTTAATTTCTCATGATGAGATTATACAGAAAGTGTCACAATCTACTGTGTTATTTCGCTCATATTCTGTATTTGTTAGCTGAATGATATTTTATATTTATAAGCTTAATGTTATTCAATGATATTCTGTATTTATAAGCCAAATGATAAAGGACTAATGCATCATTACTGATAAACTGAATAGTAATCATTTCATGGCTAGGTATCACCTCCATGGTTACGTCCATGATATTGTCAATATTGATGACATTGGCGATAACAAGAATGCTAGTTTCACATGCAGTAGAAGATGGATTTGCAGGGAAACCAGGGATTTTGTCCTTCTACTGCTATTTGTTGCACTTCTCTCTGGGCCTTCTTTATATTGATTATGGATTTTTAATGGCTCGTTATTTCCTTAAATTTTTTATGTTAAATTGGTGCATGTCCTTTGTTCTTCTGCATATAATATTGCCATTTCCATCGCAGCGCTGGGTTCCAATATCACCTCAACAACGACATGGGAGTTCAATTGTTGAAGTTTTTCGGATCATAGAAGAGGTATGCTTTTTGTCAAAGTACATGGCTGCATGCATTGAACTTGCTTGCTGCAAAGATTTCTTTTGCCTCATTAATTACCATGTTATTTTTCTTTGATTATTGAAGTCTTAATGAGGGCCAACTAGGAATTAGTCTACTATCTAGCTAGGAGCTGCCAATAGCCTATGTATTTCAGTGTTAATTTTGGACACCTGAAGTCAATGGACATACATTCAGATCTCTATTTCCAACAATATATCCTTGAACAGGCATTGTGTCTGTCTCTTGGTGAAAGAGTTGGGGTTAGGTGCCTTCTCTGCTCATACTGTACATTATTAAGGATTGGAATTCTAGAAATGTGACAAAATATAGGATATTGTGCTGCAAAGAAATTCTAATAAAATGTGACTGTATAGAATATTGTGCTGCTAAAAATTCAATTCGCATAAAGCGATTTAATTAGGGTGCATTTGGATACACCATCTAAAAGCTAAGGGGTGTAAAAGCCTCTCCTTTTTCTCTGATGTGACATTTAACTATCTCAATCAATATTATTAGAACCAAACGAGCAATTGAACCAGACCATTAATTGGTTTGGTTCAAACTGGTTTAGGCATTGCTTCAAACGGATTTGAACTGTGATATTATTATTATTATATATTAATTAATCTTAATTTTTATATCACACATTTTTAATGTATTAATTCTAAAACTTATATTTTGAGATAGCTTTAAGTCTAGCATACTCAGTTGATTGTTCATTTTGCCTTCTAGCAGATTGAGCAGTTCATTCATTTTGCCTAGAGTGCACCCCACATAAACTCTTAAGTGCATTTGATCTTATTATATACACCATTGTCTACAGAGAGAGGATTACTTGCATTTATGACTTTCCAACTTGCCTTTAGCAATGGACCTTTCTGTTTGTTTCCTTCTTTTGTGCTATCAAAGGTAATAGCAAGAATCCACCATAATACCCATTTCTCTTACAAGTGAATGGATGAAATAAAGCAACAAACGTTTTTATGCTTCAAATCTCTGGAATTTGAAGCTGCATGGCGAGGTATTTTGGAAACTGGTGAACTGGTCAAGCCAATTTGGATGGCCTGACAGGCAGTTTGAACGGTTCACAAGGTTTCTTGATTGAACCATGAACTGAGGCATATTGGACTGATTATTATACCAGTTCCTGGTTAGACCAGTCAAACCAGCTAGTTCTATACGGTTCTTATAATATTGCAAACCATCCTACTTTTTCTCATCATTATCAATAACATCTTCAACAATCCTACTATTTAACTAGTCTTTCTTTGCTTTCAATGCTTCATGCCCTTCTTAATTTTCTTTTAGATGCTAAGACTGTTAGTATTTTGTGAGCCACTGTTGAAGTTGTGTTTTTTCAGCTTGAAGTATTAGTTCGCTATTTCTCTTTCAGATTGTCTAGTGTGTATTATGAACATTTTCTCTTTATTGTTGTTGTTGTGTATTATCACGTGACATCAGAGGCTACAATATTAAGTACTTGTATAATCATCACACTGATGCTCACAATTGAAAAGCTGAAAACTTTTTCATCCTTTTTGCAGACTGCTGATCAATTTTTTGCCCTTAAGGTGCCAATGAGGCCTCTTGAGTTGACTACCCTTATTGGTGGACTTGATAATGCATTTCAAGTTTATACAAACTATGTTGTGGACGAATTAGGTGATTATGACCTTGGCACTGCATATTTGCAATTTTTATTGTGCCGCTGGATTGTTCCTTCTTCATCTTGTTCATTTTTGCAGTAATCTCATTATATTTTCCTGTCTACAGCCTGAAATAAAAACAGAGAAAATGCATCTCATAAATCCAAATCCTAATCCCTTATCTTTGTTAGAACAAGATTCATATCAAGTAGAGCTTTGCGCTAGTACAATAGGATACTCTAATTCAATAAACCTGCTCTCAAACTCTAATTACAATAAAATCTTCAAACTTTTAAGCATTACATGCTGGCTTGGATTGAAATTGCATTTTTCCTCGCAAGTTGCACCACTTGGAGTTCTTTAGATTGCGGTGCAGGGACGACCTATTTATTTCAGAATCAGCTACTGAGTGCCTGCATATTTTATTTTCAGTAGTTTCTTTATTGTGTTTTGTTTTATTAAGTTTGAGTAGGTGATTGTGATTCCAAAACTAACTCCTCTCTTTGTTTCAGTTGTAGCTTAACCTGTAACTTGGAAATCATACGTGGTGCTTTTCACATTGATTTAACCTTGGGGCCATGATGTGGCACGGTTAGGGATAAAAAATGGAAGAAAGAGGAAGGATCTTCTGAAAGGGACAAGAAGGTAAGAAAGGGGAGAAATTGAGATGAATTACAAAAGATGACATAGAACTAGGAGTAATACAACTACCAAAAAATTTAATTTTCATTTATTAACGCATAATGTAATTTCTAAGATGAAGCATCTATTTATAGAGTAAAACAAAAACTCTTATACATTTCTAACATATAAGTAAAACCCTAAATAAAACAAGTAAAACATTAATCTAAACCATCTATCAAACTAAAGACCTCAAATCCCTAAAATAATTAAACACCCAAAATTGAGAAATAAAACATCCGTAAAAGTATATAAATCCTAAATTAAGTATAAAGTTTGGTTGCATTCTACATCATTCTCCCTAGCTTTAAGAAACTCGTCCTCAAGTTCGAATTGTTCTACATCATTGTTGAAGATGGAACCTGATTATAGAAATTCTCTTTTAGAAGCCCTAAAAACCTTTCTCAAACACCTAAGGGGCAGATTGCAATTTCTGGAGTTGAGGGAGTTTTCCAAAATTTCAGAAAAAAGTGGCTGAACTTTAATTTTCAGCAAATTAGGGGCTTTTCTGCAATTTCAGAAATACAGGTCTTTTCTGCAAATACAGAAGATGAGGCTGAATAGTAGATGCTTCAAGGGAAGGGACTTGTTTGTAAAAATTCCAGCAGGACTGTCTGTAACTTGCAGAAACTAGAGGTCTGTTGATGCAATGTTTCTAGATTTAATTTCAAACAGAAAAACAGAGGGGTCTGTTTAAAATTTATCCAGAAAAACCCCAAAACAAGGGCTCTTCAACCGTCTTCTTTCTTGCTCGAGCGATGGAGCCGAAGGTGGGTTCCTAACTCATTGGAAATTTTCACTAGTTTGCGGCTTGGAAGGATTGGACCGGAGCACCCGTCGATGGTTTCTGATGCTGCAAGGCTTCTGGAAATAGGGAAGATGACCTTCTATGTTATCTTTGGCGGTCTTCCTTGTTTTCTGTGGTCGAATTTGAAGATGATGATGCTAAAGGCCTTGGATGTGGAGTCGGAAGTGACCAGAGCTGTTGGAATTGACAAAAGCAGATGTGAATGGAGATTCAGAGTGTCAACAGTGGATGCCGACATTGCAGGCTCATCAGTCTAGAGACAAAAGGCCAAACTGAAGATGGAACTCAAAGAAACAGCCTCTGGGTTCGTTGGTTTGAAGGAAAAAGCTGTCAAAGAGATTTTCTAGTGTTGGGTGGATCTAATCTGTTGACTGGTGGTCAGATTTAGAAGCCGGCGCAACTGTAGATGTCAATCAGCATCCAGATGACATCTTATAGCTCTGACCTGTTTCGGTTTTACAATGGCAGCAGGTTTGGATGTTGATTTTGTGGGTGGTGATGATGGATTTCGGCTCTGATAGCTACTTGATGTAGCACAGGTAGGGAGAAGAGATAGAAGAAAAAGGAAAGATTTTTGAAGTGGGTAAGAAGGAAAGAAAGGGAAGAAATCCAGACGAATTAGGGAAGACACTATAGCATTAAGATTAATACAGCTACTGAGAAATTCAATGTTCATTTATCAATGCATAACCTAAACCACCTAAACCTTAGGTCAAAGCATCCATTTATAAAGTAAAATGGAAATCCTAATGCAACCTTAATTTTTTGCGTATAAGCAAAACTTTAAATAAAACAAGTAAAGCATTAATCTGAACCATTTATCAAACTAAAGACATCAATTCTCTAAAATAATTAAATATCTTAAATTGTTAAATAAAATATCCCTAAAAATTAATAAATCCTAAATTAAAGATAAAGTTTGATTGCATTCTGCATTGGGCCATTTGGATGGAAGTAAAACATTGGATTGCATAAATATACCATATGAATGACCTGGTTTGACATTTATAATGAGATGTAAAAGATATCAGGTGTTCATTACCTGATATGGTGGTTTGAATTGACTATTTAAACTGAAATTTCAGTGGGTAAAAAAGAGGATTACCTCAATGCAATCAACACAAACAGGGAAAATGAAAGAATAGTGCCTTTGCGGTCTAATAAGGTGGGTTTCTATCCTAGTAACTTCTGCCCCAATTAAACTTTTAAGCTGAATCAGCAGCAATAGCTACTTCATCTTAATTTTTTTAGCTGAATGTTAAGTGGAAATTTTATTGCTAAAAAAGAGCAAAGCCAAAACATATAAAAAGGTATGATGAGAAATCATCTTTGAAGAAATTAATGGAAGAAGAATATAAGAGGCATTGTTAGAGAGAGAGGTTCATGCCCTTTGTTTCTTATCTTCCTTGCAATCAGTGACAAGATTGAAGGTATCTTCAAGAGGTCTGATTCTATAGTGGAACTTATTCTACCTAGGATATTGATGAAATTGAAGATGAGATTGGGTTGAAGCAGTGTTATAAGAACCTGCCTCGGTTAGGAACCATTCATCTCTCCAGTCTGGCCCGCCTGTCTTGGTTCACATTTCAGATAAAAACTATTGTGAACCATCAAACCACTGGTTGGGCTGTCTGAACCAGTTCAAACAGTTCACCAGTTCTACAAATAAAAACAAATGCACTTAGAAGCAATGGAGATGCCTAAAATCTTAGCTCGAAAAAACTAGAGAGGGAGAGATGTTTATCTATCATAAGAAAGATGCTGTTTTTATTTTTCTCTTTTGACTGGCTGATAATTTAAATTGCAAAGTCAATCTCTTCTATGCTGGCTACAAGAGAGATTTCTTCATTCATTATAATGGAAATTGGGTGTCGGGTCAAGTTTTCCCTTTCTCAATGCATGTCAACAAAAAAGAAAGGAAAGAAAAAGGAGAAAAAGTACAGGCTCTGGGAACAAGAGGGAGGGTTTTGTCTTGATGTATGATGGAAATGATGATATTGCTCATACTTGGGTATTTATGGATTGCGTAACCCAACCTAAATTATACCCAGAAGCTTAAAGGTTGGAGTACCTCATGCAATAATGATTTCCTTCCTAGATTTCCTTTTTAGGTCGAAGTGAGGAAATCAAAGTGGCTTTTAGGTAGAGATATGATGACAAGAAAATCAATTAACGTGCTACGATTGTTGTTCATAAATGGAAATTAGCTAAGGAAATTGATTTCCTTAGGCAAATAAAGATTCGTCCAATCCAACCACTCTAGAGATAAGAAACTCACACTCGTTTTTAGCTTTGATCAAGACAAAAGTACAATTTGAAGCAGCTATCTGTTCAGATGCAAAAGGGGGATAAGGACATGATGCAACCAACTCATGCCTCAAGCCATATCTCACCCATATGGGTATTGGCCAATACAACATGTATCAGGTGATATGAAACTGATATGGGCTCATTTTCCTCTAAAAGGCAGTTTCAATCCTGTTTCATGTAATGGGTGTCACTGTTAACTATATGTATTGGCCAGTACAATCCGGAACAGTATACCATGATGGAAGTCCCAGTGGTCCGAGGACCTAATATTGGACTCATGTTTGCAAAAGATCTACCAGGGAGAAGGAACGCAAATGAAGGTTGTGTGTGTACTGTTTGGCAACCGTATTGGAGCAGACAGGACCCTATTTTGACTCAGTAGGTTGTAGACTACTGTAGTTGTTCTAACATGGCAGCTAACACAATGCTTTGGATGTCGTCTCTCTACGGCCAAACTATCAAACCATGTTATCACTCGTCTTACTTCTAATGTATGTTTTGAAATTTATTGGATGTATTGATTTCTAATTCCTTATATCAATGTTGTTCTTTAGCTGCCTATTCCATCCATGAATCTTCTGATATATTGATTTCTAATTCCTTATACACATGTTGTTCTTTAACTGCATAATGTTCCATCCATAAAGCATGGCAGCATGATAGCTCTCGGGTGGAACTAATGTCCTTTTAATCTATTCACTCTCATGAACTATTGATCTAAGATATCATAAATAGTTACTTATGGAAACTACATTAAGAATCCTAACTAAATCCTCATCCCCAGTCCTTTCTGTTTCACTTTATTTCATGGTATAACAAACTGATGATGAAACCAACCTGTTACTTTCATGTTCTCTACCTTTAATATGTTGGCAGGAAAACTGGCGCAGAATGGTAATTTTAGCATGTTTGGAACTGTTACAAAAATTTCTGTATTGCTTCAAACAGTAGTCACTCAGTTATTACTTGGTTTCTTGTCCAAAGCTGATATAACCAAAATTTTTCTTATGATCATTTCTAGTAACTAATTGAACATCTTATTATGCCTTTTTGATGTTGCTTACTGTATACAGCTAAAAGAGATTGTGGCATTCATACCCATCCTGGGGATTTGCATTTGAGCTACAATCTTCACATCTAACTTTTAAAATATAGTTGAAGATATCCTTCTCCAAGTCCTCTTCTTCATTATTAATGGACCTTTTTACTGAAATTGAAACTCAAGGTGTATATTTATTGCCTGCAGTAAACAGGGAAGAATTGATACCACCACCTCCTATACTCACCCGACACAAAAAGGAACATGGAATCAAAGTTTTTGTGAAGAAAGAAGTAGCTGATCCTAAGTTGCCTGATGAGAGGAAAACAAATCGAATCAATGCACTGTCAACATCCACACTTTGTGTTCGCTTGAATACTCTACATGTAAATCTAATGTTCATTTCAAATTAGATTTGTTGTAGATTGATGTTGTTTCATGATTTCAAATCTACAAATAAATTGCATACATCATCCTTCTCAATGTTGCATGAATTGCGTTGTTTCCTCCTAAAGCACACCTGACTGATACAAATGATTTGCCCAATGTTGTTTGTAACTTAATTGTGAATGTTTCACCTCTATTCTTAAACTGGCTGCATGACATGCGGATGGTCTGCAACCTCTTCTAGTTAAATCCTGCAATAAATAGACTTTGGTTTGATGGATCAGTTTCATGACTTCATCCTATTTCATCATGTATTTAGGCTGGTGCCATTTGTACTGATCTTACCTTAGATATCTCATCTTGTGGGGTCTGCCTTCATTAAAAAATTGCTTACTACAAAATTGTTGTTCCCTCTTCCCTTTAAAAGATCTACTTTTGTTTGTTTGTCACGTACAGACATGAAAGCACCTTACCATAACCAAACCTCACTCATTACTTTTTTGGTCATTTAGAGCAGCTAAGCACCCTTTCAAGAGTTATTAGACAGGCCCGTTGTTTGAATATCAACCAATGAGATGAAGAAATGTTTCCAGAATTGATTGAGTAGCAATTTGTCCTCTAGATCCTTTTACAAGAATGAATCAATGAGAAGGAAGCATTTCTCCTTGTACTTTGCCACTTCTAAATGCCTCAATTTACTCTTTTAGGGTGGAGTGGATTGTTCCTGTGTTGCAATTATGAGTTTTTTGTAATGTAAAACTGGAAGGAGAAAGAGGAAGGATCTTTTCAAAAGGGACTTGAATTGGGCTGACTTTTTTTTTTCCTTCTGAAAATTGAAACTCAGGTTATTGTTATTATTTTTTAAAAATTTTGGGGGGTTTCTGAAACTGCAGAAAGCAGGGACCCTTCTGTTATTTTATAAAATAGGGTTGTATTGCAGATTCCAGAGAAAAAGGTGTTGTTTTTCAACTTTTGAAAATAAAAAAGTTATTTAGTAATTTTCAAAAACTTGAGGGCCCTTTTTTAAGTTTGAGAAACTCAGAAGGGTAATATGTAAAATTCAAGGATTGGGCCGGAATACAAATTTTGAAAATTTAAGACTCACTTTGTAATTTCAAAAACTTGGTTTATTTTCAATTTCAGAAAGTTGAGAGGTGTTTTGCCAACAGATGGCCCCAAGAATGCTCAACAAACATCATTTGGTTTCAAAAAATTTAAGGATCTAAGGATTGTGCTCAATTTTGAATTTTGATCTCTTAACCTTTGAATCATCACACATTTTCAGTACCATCCCTCAAGCTGAACCATATAAGCCATGTTCATAGCTTACACTTTTTTGTGGCTGTCGTTTCTGATGGCTTTATTCTCCACTTTAATCACTATGATCTATAATCATCACAAATTTTCAGTACTATCCCTCAAGCTGAAACATAAGCCTTGTTCATAGCTTACTCTTTTTTGTGGTTTTACTTTCTGATGACTTTATTCTCCACTTTAATCACTATGATTTTAACCATATCCAATGTGGCCACACATTTATTTTGGCCTTATTCTAACCTTCTTCTTGCACTCACTTTCCCTTAGAGACTTATCCAAGTGTTTTAAAGTTCAAAAACATGAGGAATGTACAAAGCTTTGACCTTGTAGCCTTTAGATCATCATTATTTCCAATATGAAATGCACTCAATCAATAGATGGTTGCATCCATCATTCACCATTTTGATGTTTTCGGTGATAATATCACTGCTAATATTGTTTTGGGAGGTGTTTGATAAATTATTGTATATGAAAACAATGTTTTTATCCATTCTAGGCTATATTTGATAATATTGGTGATTTTATCTTTTTTATCAAAGATAATATTGCTTTTATTGAGAAAGTTATTGATAAAATAGAACAAAATTAAAGGTTTTACAAGGAAACTTGATGATCAATTTAGAAAAACATAAATACACTTTACAAATTTAGAAATAAAATACTACTTATAATGCAAAGAACAATTGAAATATATATGTATGCGTGTGTTTGCATATGCACATGTGTGTGTGAAGTCATGAAGATTCCAACTTTGTAACAAAATGTGACTTATGGAAGTTACTTTACTAATTCTGTACCAAAATGAGTGTATGTTAAGACATGAAGATTCCAACCTTGTACCAAAATGAGTGTGTGTTAAGTCATGAAGGTTCCAACTTTGTACCAAAATGAGCCTTATGGAAGTTACTCAACTCTGTACCAAAATGAGGATTGTACTCAACTCTGTACCAATATGGGGCTTGTGGAAGTTACTCAACTTTGTACGAAAATGAGGCTTATGGAAGTTATTCAACTTTGCAATCATCAAAATCATGGAAAAGGCCTATTAATTTGTTTGGGTTTGTGTAAATGTAAGTCTCATATATTTTCATTTGTTTGGGAACGAGGAACAGAGATAGAAAAGAGTTGGAAAAAAAAAGGAAAAGGGAAAAGTGAAACTAAAGAGAGGGAATGATGTGATGTTATTAGGGGTAATGATTAGAAATAAAGTGAGTAAAGACAAAATAGGTAGGTTTTTTGTATGAAAAGATGGAAGATAATGATTGAAAATATAGGTAATAATGGGAAAAAGTTGAGTTATTTGATAGTTAAGATGTCAAATCCCATTAAAATGGGTGAAAAAAAGGTGGCAAACTTTTCTACCCATTCTCGCCATTCCCAAATGGAGCCTGAAAGTAATATTTTGGGTTTAAAACTTAAACCATATTAACATTTATCTTAGTTTATCAAAAGGTTTATTGAAAAATTATTAATTTTTCTTTTTTTAATTTTTTTTTTTTAACTTTCCAATTAATTTCCTAATAGAAATCTTATTATAATTGATAAAAATGTTAGTATCTTTGTTTAGTTCCATCAATATATTTTTAATTATCAAAAAATTGAATATTGGTTGCATCATAACATATTCCAAGCATTGTTCAGTGTGGAAGGAACATCATCCAGATGATGATTAATGGGAAGTTGTGAGAGCCTTGTATCATATGAGATAGTCAGCATGTTAAATTTAAAGATGGAATGCTACCCAGAACTTATTGGATGGCATGGTTGAAGAAAGGAATAGAATTTTAAAGCATGGATGCTTTGGTCCATTTTTCAATTGAGAAGAGCTATTGAGGCAAGGTGATTTGTAATGTTGAGTAGATGGGCAAATGCCTTTTATTGTTGGGATGACCATGGCAACATAATAGAAAGATCATCCATCTTGGTTAAGAGAACACCTTTTTGCTTTTGACAACAATAATGGTATGGAAGTTGTTCTTCCCCAAGTGATGATGAATTCTCTTGAATTTTTTCACTGCCTAACCATTTTGGGGGAGGGAGTGTAGAATTTTTTCACTGCCTAACCATTATGGGGGAATCATAAAAAGATAATTTTGCCCATCTCCTCATTGTTGAAGGGGGTTTGCAAAAGAGGGAAATCTTGACTGAGCTAGAGGTAATGATAAGGGATATTCCTGATGGGTGCTATGAGGAAAGTCCATCATCACACTGATCAAACATTAGGTCTGGTTTAGCAGATCTTGCACAGTACTGTGCAAGTCCAAAAGAGCATGAAGAGTTACAGTTACAGTAATTAGAAATAAAAGAAAATAGAATTAGGCAGTATACATGCACTCTCTCTCTCTCTCTCTCTCTCTCTCTCTCTCTCTCTCTCTGTTGAAGTCAACATTACTAACCTATTTATCCTTTATATTATTCCAGACGCATGACTTCATGCCATTTCTTTCTTTAATTATTCTATTTCCCGAGCGCACATGCAATTGAGAGTAATTCTTACGAATATTTGCTTTCAATTTATCACTAATGCTGTATGTCTTAGCAATCTACAGTATCTTTTGTAGCTTTCTCATAATTGATGTCATTATCTTAATTGATTGCATTTTACGTACATTCTTTTCCATGCTGCTTATAAATTTTCTTGTATCATTGACAGTATGCAATTACTCAATTAAATAAATTAGAAGACAGCATTTGGGACCGATGGGGAAGCAAAAGACCTCGAGAGAATTCCAATATGAGTACTTCTCCTAACTGCTAATCTTCATTTCCCACTTATGTGGAGATGTATTTTATGGGCACATGTACAACTGGTTCAGATAAACAAAAATGTTTATGAATCTACACATCTCTGCATTCTCCATCTTTTCTTATGTTGGACGGTCGACTAGAACTGGATGATATTTTCAACCAATTTCAGCATTCCTGGGAAGAGATTTTAATTACAATTCTCCATTGACATGTAAATTACGGCTGCAGATTGGCCTAGTTTCAAACTTCGAATGGGCAACAATTACAGCCTGAGTTTTTATGCAACTTATTTCCCCCCCAAGTTTCTGAAATTTTCCCCAAATCATGTTAAAAGTAAAAAGGCAGTACGTTTTTATCCTAAATATGATTTGGTCCATTTTTATCTGTAGGGAGGTCAATGGATGAGAGATCAAGAAGTTTCACTTCTAACCGCCAGAAAGATGCATTTGATGGAAGTAGAAAGGAGATTAATGCAGCAATTGATAGAATCTGTGAATTCACTGGTAATCATTTAGTGTGTTTCTCAAATATCACTGAAGATATATATTGTCTTTAAACTGCATTCTGGTTAATTTTTTTTGCAGGAACAAAGATCATATTTTGGGATCTCAGTGAGCCATTCATAGACAACTTATACAAAAATGGTGTCTCACAGTCTAGATTCGAGGCTCTAATTGAGGCGATGGATATTGTAAGCTTTCCATGTAGTTTTCTGAATACTTTTACTTTATGTGGTGTCTCAAAGTCTAGATTCGAGGCTCTAATTGAGGCGATGGATATTGTAACCTTTCCATGTAGTTTTCTGAATACTTTTACTTTATGTGGTTTTTATTAGAAGGGCAATTTGAGATGTAGGCATCTGTGAATACCTAATGCAATCCAACCCTTCTGTGCGACCAATTTCATACCAAAGTCTTTAATTATCCAATCAATTTCATACCAAAGTTGTTAATTATCCTTTTGTTTGGTATGACCTTGATGCATGTTTTATTTTGTGTTAAGGTATCATCTTTATCACATCTTATGAAATGCATCTTCAGTGTACAAAAATGACATGGTGCAGAATTGTGGAACATTAATATATAAGCATCTAAAATGACAGTCAATTTCCAATTGCAGTGGGTTTACATCAAGGCTGAACTTTTAGCCCATATCTCTTTGCTCTCATTATGGATTGTCTTATTAGGCATTTATAGCAAAAGGTTCTTGGTGTGTTATTTGCAGATGATATAGTTCTCATACAAAACAAGAGAAGGAATAAATTTGAAATTAAATAAATGGCAAAGTGCTTTAGAATCTAGGGGTTTTAAAATTAGTAGAACAAAAACTGAATGTATGGAATGTAATTGTAATAAAAATAGAACCATAAATGAAGAACTTGTTGAGATTGTGGGTTAGGTAATACCACAAAATGATTACTTTGGTATTTGGGATCAATAGTTTAAGAAAATGGAAAATTTGATAAGGATGTTACTCATAGAATTCAAGTAGGGTGGAAGAAATAGTGTTGTGCTTTTGGAATTTTATGTGACTGTCAAGCGTCAATTAGATTAAATGGAAAATTTTATAGGGTAGCTATAAGACCAGCTATACTTCATGGGGTAGAATGTTAGGCAGTTAAAGAACAACATATACGTGAAATGAATATAGCTGAAATGAGAATGTTGAGATTGATGAGTAGTAAAACGAGAAAAGATAAAATTAGAAATGAAATAAACCGAGAAAACCTAAAGGTGAAATCACTACGTAATAAAATGAGAGAAAGTATACTTGTGTGGTTTGGCCATGTCAAACAGAGGCTAGGAAGAGCTTTGGTTAGAAGGAATGAACTTAACATAGTAGAAGGCTATAAGAGAACTAGAGAAAGGCTGAAAAAAACTTGGTTAGAGATTATTAACAAATATATGACAAAGCTTGGACTTAATGAAAATATAATTCAAGATCGAAAAGAATGGTGCAACAAAATCCATGTAGCTGACCCCATGTAGGTGGAAAATGCCTTTCTAGAAGGAGGAAGCATCTTGGACTAAAGCCCTGGGCAAAGATGATCTAGAAGATCATCTTTCTTCAAATGCATTTAAGACATCGATCATTGAATTACAGTTGCTAGGTGAAATATGGTGAGCAGATGTATTGAATATAGAAACTTCTCATTGGGTAGCCAACAGTAATGAACGCATGGATGCAACTATAAATAGTTGGGCCTGAGAATCTGCATGGCAGCACCACTCTTAGTAGTTGAGAGCTCCACTTCTGCTTGTCTTCTGCTGGATGGTCCGGGCTTCATGAATCTGCTATGGTTGTTTACCTACCTGCATGTCCTGTACAAGCATGTCTGTTGAGCAGTTATGCTGCTGATGTTTGTCATAATTATTGGAAATGCCAAAAGCCTTAAATGATGTTCCATCAACTTCAGCTACCGGATAGAAACTACATTATTCTTTCTACTTTTGTACTCTTCCTGTTCCGCTTGATTTTCTCTAGCTTGGGGATGCTAGGGATTTGCTGCATTGCAGGTGTTTTCAAGCATTGAAACATGAAGTATTTCCCTCTTTGAAATTTATAGGTTATATAAAGTAACTTGGGATAATTGTACGATGAACAAAACATGATATATATTCTGTTTTTAGTGGCATGGTATGAATTTTTGAATATTCTACCTTTAGGTTTTCTTGAATGATTTCATTTCTAATCAAATAATTCAAGAAAACCTAAAGGTAGAATCAATAATCAATAAAATGAAAGAAAATAGACTTAGGTGATTTGTTCATGTGAAAGTGAGACCAGAAACAACACCAGTTAGGAGGATTGAATTTATCACAATAGAAAATTATAAGAGAACTAGGGGAATGTTGAAATGGTTAGAGATGATTAGGAAATATATGAAAATGCTTGGGCTTAACGAGGACATAACTCAAGACTGAGAAAGCTGTCGCAACAGAATCCATGTAGCTGACCCCACCTAGGTGGGAAAAAACTTTTGATGATGATGATGACATAAAGGCAGTTTGACTTAGTTCTCATGGCAATAACAGAAACTTATTTTCCTTCTAAGACTTGTGGCACAGAAAACAAATATTGAGTTAGACAAAATAGTTTCTACAAGTCTAATGGATTAGCCATCAAATGCATGCATTGTCTTCATTTCTAGTTACTGTTTTTTTCCATTTGCGGTGTCCGGTATCACTGTTGTTTTTGGTGTTCATTGCAGGTATTGAATGAACTCTGTAACGTAATAGTTGAGCCACTTAGGGATCGTATTGTCACGGGGCTCCTTCAGGCATCATTGGTGTGGGGCTTAACTTTTTTTTTTTACGAACTACTTAACATTCAGAATTTGCAATTTACAAATCTTATTGCTTTAACCAGGATGGATTGCTTAGAGTACTACTAGATGGGGGCCCGTCACGCGTCTTCTTTGCTACTGATGCTAACCTATTGGAAGAGGACTTGGAAATCTTAAAGGTATGTCCATAAATTGTTGCCAATGATTTGCTCTGCCTTAAGCTAATAACACTTGGAGACTGTGATGTTCTCTGTGCCAGGTTTGCTATATTTGGGTGTCATGTGATACTGGATTAAAACAAATAAATACTTTTTTAACATTAATGCTCTGTTTCATGACTAGGAAAATGGAACTCCCTTCTTTTTCCACCCTTTTTAATTCACATGATATTTACCTACTACTGCCTAACCCAACTAATTTAGTTTTTACTCATCATTACCTATATTTTCAATTATCATCCTCTATCTTTTTGTCTTAAAATTATTTACTTTATTTCTAATAATCACTACCCACTATCATGCTGCATTATTTTCCTTTTTTTTCCTCTCCTTTTTCAAATTCTACTTTTTCTTCCTCTTTTCCTAATTCCCGAACAGGAAATGGTATAGGTAAAGTACACAGTTGACAAAAGCATTCATTCAGCACTATGGGATGGGGCATGCTCTGTTTTCGCTTATCAAATAAGTTCATTCTTTCTATTAGAAAGATAATATTTTTCCATGTTAAACAAATGTGCCAATCGAATGATTAGGATCATTAGATGTTGTTACTTTTTTTTTTCTTTTGCAATGGCTATGAAGGCAGCAATATATTTTAAAGTCAATAGTCAAAAAGAATGATGGACAGATTGGGCGGCTGTGTGCATAGTTTATTCCATGTTCAATGCATAAACCCAAGGAAAAATTTATAGGATTGTTCCATGTTCACTGCATGCTCATTAAACTCAAGGAAAAATTTATAGGATTGCAAAATGTTATATACAATTTTTTTAAAGGAAAAGAAAAGAAAAGTTGTACATATTTTCTGATTCAATGAATTCCATCTAAGCAGTTAACTAAGTCTAAATACTAGCTCTTTGATGCATTGCATGTAGGGGGTGTATATGAGTGATCCAAACCAAACTCTACTCATCTTGATCTTGGTTCGAAAATGAAAATTGCCACCCTGAGCTCTAGTTTGAGCTTGGTTTGAATTTGACTTGTCAAGTTTAAGATCAGATATCTAAACTTGGACTTAGTAAAATCCTTTAGCAACATACATTCTGGATATGTTGATGCTATGTTCTTCTCTTACGAATATAAAAATATATGATCCAAGCTTGGGCTCAAGCTAAGGCTTACAGACTAGGAGCCTGAATGGTTACACATGTTAATGCTTGGCTGCCTAATTTCATAGACAAAGCAGAATGAAACTAAATTGATTATAAAACGTTCTGTGATTGCAGGAATTCTTTATATCAGGTGGAGATGGGCTGCCTCGAGGGACAGTTGAAAACTTAGTAGCGCGTGTTCGCTCTGTAATTACATTGCATAGCTATGAGGTCAGTAGTTACACTTTCTCACAAATTGGCAGTTAAAATTAAAAATAATTTGGAAAGAAAAAAACTCAAATAACATAAGGATACCTTAAACAACAGAAGTTTCTTTATCATCAGTTCAGCATCAAAATTTAAATAAATCCCAATGCAAGCCTAAAACGTTTTGCTTAAATTGCGGAAGACATTGAGATTTGTCCGTTTCTCCCTCATTATTGACTAATTAATTCAGTATCATGGAAATGCATCAATCCACAGTTTGTCCTCCCTTATGTTTTGCATGTGTCCCTTGTTGATTGCTTTATCTTTGTCTTTTCTCTTCCTTTTCCTCATTTGCTAATTTGTGAAAGCTTTATTGTTATTCCAGACTCGCGTATTGATCGATGAGTTGAAATCTGCAAGCCTGTCAGGACTGCAAGGGGGCCGAAGCAAAACAGGTGCTGATAGTGACACTCTATTGAGAATTTTATGCCACAGAAGTGATTCCGAGGCTAATCTATTCCTCAAAAAACAGTACAAACTACCACGGTCATCTGCTTAACAGAGCCGATCAATTTTTGTGGGGGCATGAAATTAGATATGCAAGAGAACAACACATTCCACTATCAGATAGTAGCTGAAAATATGTGAATATTAATTTTACCAGTTTTTGCAGGTAATCTGTATTATTTATTTATTTATTTATTTTCATTAAATAATGTTTAGAGCAATTCCTTTACTACACACGCCATGCCCAAACTACAAGGCAGCAGGTGCAAATATGTCTAACCTGCAAGATCTAAAAGCCACCGTTTGCTCAAACTGATCAGATTCTTTTGATAATACAAACACGTGCATGCCTGCATACCTGTGGATGGTTTGCGTCTAATAGCTCTGATGATGTTATGGCTAGGAACTAATTCATTTATACTTGGTAATGCCCTGTTCACTCTTTGCTAGATTTGGCTCTTTAGAGTTTACATATCTTTACTTCCTAACTTTCACTTGAGGCGTCTATGTTTATTAAGCCTTTGCAAGTGTCTTGGCAGCCTTGAACAGTGCTTTTTCATGCTTACTTTTCCAAATCAGGGGTGTAAATTGGGTCGGATTGTATCGGATTGATGTCAGCCCAGCCCCAATTCTACTTTTAAAAATTTCAACAGAACCTTCCGTATAAATATATAGATGCGTGATGAATTAATGCATTTGTGATAAAAACATATTTCATCATTACCTTTTTACTTGATTCATAGAATTATGAATGACTTTTAAAGATTTTTAACAAATCATTTTTGAAATTTAATGTTTAAGACTTGGAAAAGGTGAAATAAATATTAAAACAAATGCATCCCCTTACATTCATCTACATGATATTATGATTGATTACATCTTTGTTGCGGAAGCTTCAATACTAATTCTAGGATCACAATCATATACACAAGATCATACACAGATCAAAGGAATAATTAATCACATATAAGACCATACACATACAGATCAAAGGTATAATCAATCACACACAAGACCATACACAGATTAAAGACAATCAATCATGCATAAGAAACACAGTTTATGTGGAAAATTTTTCACCCAATAGGGAAAAAACACAAGAGAAAGATAACGATTCTTAATGAAAATAGGTTACATAGATATATTTGGGAAGTCTCACGCATCTTATGGAATATTTCACACATATCCTCAGGAAAATCTTAGAAAATCCTAATATTTTCATGAGAATTTGCTTGTCTCATCCTGAAACCTAAATATATAGTTCTTCTAGTTAACTTTTCTACATGGACTTTTCTAGGCTTATCTCACATATGCAAACCCATTCTGACTTTTAGAGAATGTTAAACACCCAGGCTTGGATTCTGCAGATATATAACCGGCTCTTGAAGTAGAGCCGGCATGACCTCTATCTCTGCCTAAGATGCCCGGCCTGTATCTCCACCAAAGATGCCCGCACAATCTTATGTACATTATCTGAATTAATTGCAGAAAAAAGTGATATATTCTTAATTACAGATCAAGCGAACACCATAAAGTGGGCATCAAAGTCCCCATACCTTTTGTTTCTTCTCCTGGAATATATGGTATAAAATGCAGCTGAAGTTTGACCACTCGTGTCAACCTGATGCAATACTCATCCTCATCCTGCATATTACCAGCTGCATTGATTGGTTGTTAGTAGCGAAAATTGGAAGTCTGATAACCATCAAATGAGATGAGCCTGCCTGATTAAGAACTTTCAAAATAGATTTTATTGCTAGCCGGCCTAAACCATGGTTTTTTGGCAGAATTCATAATTAGGTAGCGCGCTTTTGTGATCATTTCTCGTCTTAAAAAGATGGCTATTTACAGTTGGAGGCTTGGAGCGGAGAAGCTGGGATGCCCAACTTGGATTCTTTGAAAGCTTCCACATCAAGCTCCTACACATGGCAGCAGCTGATGAGCTTGACCCCATCATCACACGAAAGCCCAAACTGAAAATCTTGCAAGGAAAGCATGGCATATTAATAATATAGTAAGTAAAGAATTTTGGTACTCTGCTGCACGATGCACAAGCTTATAAATAGCGCATGTAGTAGGATACAAGTTATTAAATGCTGTCGTCCATGTGCCCCTTTTTTCTCGATGTTTCTAACAAGATAAACGGAAAAAAGATTTTTTTTAAAAAAAATTCACTTGGTGTGTTTGGATAACACGAAATGTAAATTTTTTTTAAAAAAAACTATATTTAAAATATAGAATCCTATCAGTGGAATAAGGGATGATGTTAGTTGTAAAGACAAAATAAACATGCTCTTCTCTGAATGACAACTACATTTACCTCTAAAAAGTATTATATAAATTTCACACAATTCATCAAACTGTCATATGAGACTCACATTCGAAAAATTACACTAATCCCAAATTTAAAACAAATGGCGCACCACAAAAGCAACGAAGACGTGGGATGATGGTCCCCACCCACCATAAGCTATTTATGCGATCACAGCACAAACCAACAAGGCAAGAAGTGTATATACCGAATATCTCCGTGTAAAACCGCGTCAGTCCAACGCTCAAAAAGCTCAACTGGTAGGCTGCATTGCACTCGAAGTTGTTGGTTTGGTTGGAAGCTGGTGCAAGCTGAAGCTTGGAATGTTGAACGTCATGTCACACGTGACTTTGGTACACACAACCTTCTTATTATATTAATTAAGAGCCCTTTACATCTTGGCATGCTCTTGGATTGTCCACTTCGCTATTCAATACAATGGAAGGTGATACTTATCTTTCAGATCATTGTTCGGCTATATATCATGTTCGTACAGAATTCAAAATTTGAAATTTATTGGGTTGGATGGAAATGAAAATAACTTTCTTTTTAAAAAAAAAGTAAAGTTTAACTCCTTCATATAATTTATATAACCATCATAATCATTCTATTTTTCTTCAAAAGTTTTTTTTATTTTACAATTGAGATTATCTTTATATTGCTAACATTATTTTATTTTATAATAATTTTGATATCCACCCAATATCGTACTTAATAAATCTTGATAGCATGTGCCTATACACAATTAGATTACCAAGATGTACGGTTAATTTGCAAAAAATAAAAATAAAATATGCCAAACTTCCTTCTTTGCTGGCCAACTGATCAGGCAACCAAACAGGCCAAAATTAGAATAAAAAAAACAAACGGAGAACTAAAAGTGGAACATGCCGTGTGACATGAGGAAGCATTTTGTTTGTAACAATCCAACTTCTTCAGGAACTCATGCTTTGTGGGTTTTGTTGCTTCTACATATATGATACATAATGATTTGTTATCATTATTTAAAAATACTGTGTATGTACTAATCACACATGAAATGCAACATCTTCTGCAATCGTGGACAGCTTGGACTATATTTGCCTTTGGTAGATTGTCTTTGATGTTGAAACCTGACATTATCTTCATCGTAGGCATTATCATATACGGCCATGGATTTAATAGTTTCAATACATTACATGAGTTCTGCTTACCCTACTGCTTATTTAAATCCATTCTTGCATTTAAACCATGGCGTGTTTTGCACTTCATAAGATTTTAGTCCAACCTCTTATTTAATATTGCCTGTTTAGTTGATAATCAAAAAGTCCTATGTGAGGTGACAAATCCCTGCCATTCAAGAGCAAATACGAATTCTTCAAAATTCAAGATCAAACCTCTATGAATTTTGTAATGTTCCTTTCGTAAGAATAAATAATTATACAAAATACTATGACATTTTAATATTTGTATAAATCAATTTAAATGATATTTATATTTTACGTATGATTTTATGTATTTTCAAATGATATAGATTACATAAATCTCTAATCCAAATAGTTTTTATCTTTCAATCTATGCGTGCGCTCATCACCGATTTTGACATCAAGATATCATATATTAAAGACAAAAATTGAAAGCAACCCTAAAGCTAATACCTTCTGTTTTGAATTTCAAATATGTTTGCAATGCGCTTCTTCTAGAATGTCTATCCAGTATCCATACGCCACATCCTTGCCATTCACCACGCCAAACATAGGGGGATTGGATCGCTCCACATTTGATTTGGACCTCTCATTTCTATAGATAGCTCGTGTCAAATTTTCTTTTAAAGAATGAGATTATGGGGAAAATTCACGGGCATAAGAACTATAAATCGAAGATAGTTTTCG
>JAYJMB010042222.1:40991-71173 GCA_036873735.1 Pouteria campechiana
GAATTGTGCTCTCTTGGATTTCACTTTCTTCTTGTCTCTTTTATCTCAAGAAGGCTTTCTTCGCTCTACCATACTTTCAAAAACAAGCGTTGGTTAGTCCGCTCAACTATTATATTTTTGTGTCTTATATTTTGCAAAGTCTATTAAACTTTTATACATAAAATGAGTTTAGGAGAATTTACGTAGGAAAACTCACTAGGATAACTATATATTGAGGTTTTAGTTAGATATTTAGTAGCAAAATTCTAAAGTTAACTGCTTGAGACAAGAGAGGAAAACTCACTAGGATAAGAGGTTTTAGTTAGATATTTAGCAAGAAAATTCTAGATTTAACCGCCTGAGACAAGAGAATGATGATATAAATCTCAGGATTTTCACCGGATAGGAGTTAGACGAAGAATTATCCATGGGATGTGTGGGGCATTCTAAGTATATCTCTATAAATAATTTTTATGGTGGATTGATTACTTCTCTTTTTATTTTTCAGTCTTGGGTTAAGTTACATAAATTTTGTGTCTTTGATTTGTTTTTAATTGTGCCTTTAATATGTGTATATGATCTTGTATTGATGATCATAATCCTGAAATTGGTATTGGAGTTTACGCATCAAAAACAAAAATATTTAAGTTGATCATGACCGTTGATCATGAGAAATTGCTAGCATTCATCTCTTAAGCTGAGGTCACGTATACTCTTAGATTTCTCAAATTAGCCCATATATTACTTCTCTGTACTCTGGGTCTGATTTCATATTCTGGCAGCAAGCGAGTAATGATGCATGAGCACTAGCCAAGCATGCTGCACATGCGCAGTGTGGATCAAATTGCCAAAATTATACATTTTCCATGTTCAGCGGCCAACATGTGCAATTAATCTATCATTAAATGGATGGTTAGGCATTTATTACATGGTTAAAATGAGAAAAATAAAGCTAGTAAGGAATTGAATGGCCCAACTAATCTTTTGTTGATTCTTCAATTACAGTAAGTATACAGTTGAGCATTTTTAAAATGAACTCACCATACTCTTTACAAGCTGTTTTTCAACTAAATAACATCATCTACATTAATTCAATTGTGTCATTCTTGTAGATCTTGAATTCAATTATAGTAAATTAGAAATTAAAATTGGGCGTTTTAAAATAATATATTTTGATATTTTTAAATGATTTTTTTTAATTTCCTTTTACTCTGATAAATTCACTTTCGTTAATTGGTGCAGTTCGTCCTCTCCATTTCATACGACCAAATCACTTAAATATATTTTATCAGTTTATTATCTACTAATTCTGCCCTTGAATTATCTTAAATTATTTCATTTTTAATAAAATGAAATTACAATTTTCCGTACCACCCGATCTCCCACGGCATGGGCCCAAAATCAACACTCCCTCCGCTCTGTGCCGGGAAACGACTACAACAGCCAGCCAACCACGTTCCGCATTCAATTCCCAAGAGCCTGCTTATTAAGCGTCGACGCTGCCAGAGTATTTATTGCTGCCCTACTCTCTTTTCGTTAAGTACCCCAAATGGGCTCTGAATCTCAGTATCTCACGGCGGCAGAGGCTCCAGTTCCAGGACATTAGTTGGCCATGCAGATGATGGCAGGAATTCAGGCCAAGAAGGACGGTTCAGGCCAACTCCATAAGTGTACATATACCCATGCCTTTTATCCATGATTGTGTGATATTAATATATATATATATATATATTCAAATTTATAAAATAATTATGATCATATTAATTTTGTTAGTGACCATCCCTTGTGATAACCACATTAATAGATTGATACGGTTGAATATTTTTTATATATAAATTTATAAGTATATTTCTGTTAGGGAACTCTAACACAGATATCTAATTCATTAGGCTAGGCTTTGCCGTGTGAGATCTCTATTTAAAGGGGACTTCTATTTCTTAACTTTGCGCAATCCTATATTTATGGGACTGTCAATAGTTACTTCGACAGAGCTCATCTCCTAGAAGGATTGGGCATCCCCCTTGCGTACAAACTACACACCCAGGCTATGCACTTAGACTCAACTATAAATACACCAAGGTATGTATCTCTAGGATAGAAGCTCTCTAGGCTCTCTCTCTCTCTATTATTCACACTCCTTACTAAGGTCCTTGTCTAACTTGAGCATCGGAGTGCCCGCGCTGGGACCACCCTTGGCACCCTCTGATATTTTCTTTATCTTACAGGATTCTAGCTGGGATCTTCTCAAGAACCAGATCTGCATTTCATTTGGGGACAACCTAAACATTGGCGCCATCTGTAAGAACCTTAGAGACAAAAGTCATCAAAGAGATTAAGGCCTATGATTCTAGCCTTGTCATTATTCCTTGGATATTGCTCTAACCTACAACTAGGTTCTCAGCATGACAAAGATTGATAGAAAGTTAAGCTTGATAGTGAGATGAATTCACCAAAAAATTCCAGATGACCCACTAGCAAAAACAGTGATCAACGAACTTGATGTGAACACCTAATAGGCAAAGCCTTGCAAAACAACAAGGAGTCATATCACGATTGAGTGCACACATTATCCCAACTTATCATCGTATGAACCAGCCAGCAACCACATTGCAAAGAATGCTTTCATGCTTTTCTGCAAGAAGTAAAGTTGACTCCACCCGTTGTTCTCTTTTGGCCATGGGAACGGGCTGTTTTTGAAAGCACATGGACCTTACTCCATTTATTTACTTCCTTTTCTGCTAACTGCCAGGGAAGCTAATAGCTGAGAACAACGATTCTATAATGAACGCAGCATCCGCTTTCGCGGTTTCATCTTCGCAAAGTTATTGACCAACGTCAACTTGACTTAGCAAGGACTGCCATTTATGGCTCCGTGGGAAGGACAGAGGTTTTGCAGAGCCGCATCTAACGATTTCGTAATAGTTGAGGGTAGGTCATCTACGCTATGGAACTACGCTTGTTCCATGGGGAGTTTCGCAGCAAGCTATATGACAGGTAAGCTATCCGCACTATGGAACCATGTCAGATTGCATTAATAGTTCTTGCAAACGAGATGGAAGCTAAAGTGTAAACCAATTAACTGAGTCTAGATCTGCTTGGAAGTGGAAGCATAAAACACCCAGCAACACCCTTCTGGAAGTATATGAGCGTAAAAAAATGCCTACACTCACATCTGTCCCAGTGGAACACACCTAGACTTTGTACGGGAGAGATGTAAAAGGTCCCTTTGCAGTGGCTGCCATAGAGAATAGGTTGACCGCTTTCTAGAGTTGTCAATAGAAGAAAGGAAGGGTAGAGCCTGGGAAAATCGGCATTGACAACGTCCAGTTTGGCTTGCCTTTATCCTTTCCCATTCCTTTACCAGGTGCATGCATTAAAGCTCTCTTGTTTTTCCTCCATTTTTAGCCAGCCAATAGTATCCATTTTTACTCGACGAATAGTAAGCATGGGCCGATGAGTCATCTAAGAAATAAAATAGTCAAAGGAGATAGTACCTTCTTTCTCCTTTTTGAAAAGAGAACCAATCATCACATGTCACATGTCAGGTACACTTTTTGCTTGGGCAAGCACAATTTCTCACCACTTTTTTCTAGGACCTCTTTATAGCTTTCGTTAATCAAATCCTAGCTTATTCTATGGCTCAAACACTCCTCTTAATTGAGGAGGATTTGTTGGACACAGTCTTTAACAACAATTTCTAATTAACTAGAATGATGGAATCAAGAATAGATCTAGATGGATGATGAATAGAAAATAAAGAAAGCACATGGATTAGGTCACATGAGCGAGAGTAGGCCTTGTAGATTGAATTTTTGGTTGCCTTGGTTGACTAACGAAATTGTAATTTATTAGTTTTATTATCAAGCTACTAACAGAGCAGCATCCTCTTCTCAGGTTCTGTCTTCGCAAAGCTACTAAACCGTGCACTTCTGTGAATCCATGGTTCTGTCAGATGCATACCATCATTCCAAGGTTCCGCCAGATGCCAGGTAACCGAGTTTTTGGAAGCCTTCCACGGTTTCGCTAGATGGACCTTGAACAGCTTCTGTGGATCCGTAGTTATGTCAGATATTTGGCAACTGGCTCGAGTTGTTAAAGCCTTCCATGGTTCCGCCAAGTGCTTACTCTAACATACAGTAAAATTTAGCAACCGCCATGTGTGACTACAGCTTTGTGCAAGCACCTCCAATCCACATTCCAACGGCTCCATTGTGATGCTCAGTAGAACTTGGTTTTGATTTTCTAAGGGAGTTCTAATAATATCATGGAAATATTTTAGAATTCTCACGAGACCAACACATGGTCATTTTCCAATGAAGGGCGATTATTAATAGGGGACGTCATCTATCCTTCTATAGAACGGAACTGAAGGGCGATCCTTAGTGGGAAACGTCAAAACCATCCCAATTTCTAATATTCACAAGTTGCCATAAAAGGTAGATCCGTTGTTTCTAATATTTGCAAAATATCACAAGAGGTAGGTCCATTGTTTCTATTATTCACAAGATGTCACGAGAGAAGGATCCGTTAGTTCTAAGATTGTAGGCAAATCCGTTAGTTCTAAGATTGCAGGTTGCTATAAAAAGGCAGAAAGACGAATCTAGTAATTTTAATATTATAAGTTGTCATGGAAAGGCAGAAAGACGCATCCAATAATTCTAATATTGCAAGATGCCACAAGACAAATCCAATACTTTTAAAGAATCCAGGTTACCATGGAAAGGCAAAAAGAAAATTCTAGTATTTCAAACGAGTCATTCAAAATAATTTTTTATTAAAGATACCTCACTTTATTATTGCTTTTCCTAGTGAAAATTAGAATATGTTAAGAAGACCAGTTTAACATCGAAGGGCGTGCCTGAATAGAGGCCGTCAAGAAGACTGGTTTGGCAGTATAAAACCGAAGGGCATGCTTGAATAAAGGCCCTCAAGAAGAATGGTTCGACAGTATCGAACCAAAGGGTGTGCTTGAATCGAGGCAGTCAAAAAGACCAATTCAGTAGTACCAAACCAAAGGATACACCTGAATAAAGGTCGCTAAGCTATCACAATTCCGTAGAACAGAACCAAAGTGTGCGCCTGAATAGAGGGCCCAAGCTATCTCAGTTTCATAGAATGGAACCAAAGGGCGACTTTGAACAGAGGTCGCCAAGTTTCTATATTTTGCATAACGATTCTGTAGGATTCCGCACGACGGAACTGAAGAGCGCACCTAAACAGGAGCGGTAAAGCTATCTTGATTCTACATAACGAAACTGAAGAGTTTGTCTAAATAGAGGGCACCAAGCTATCCTGGTTCCACATAACGGAACCGAAGGGTGACCTTGAAGAGAGGTCGCTAAGCTTCTCAGTTTAGCATAATGGTTCCGTTGGATTCTGCGCAATGAAACTGAAAGGTGCGCCTAAACAGGGGCTGTCAAGCTATCTTGGTTCAACAGAACGGAACCAACAGGCATGCCTGAATAGGAGCCACTGAGCAATCCTAGTTTCGCAAAATGGAACTGAAGGGCTTACTTGAATAGGGGCCGCCTAGCTAGAGCACTGGTCAAGCAATACTACAACTGAAATGTCAAAACAAAAAGCTACAAAAGAGGAAGACTTGGTCTTGCGAGAGCTTCCATCAACAATCTCACCCATACAAGGGGAAAACTAGTCTGCTCTTGGGAGGGGCCCTACAGAGTAAAAGAAGTTTTAGAGAACAAAACATATTGTCTTCAAAGGCTGAATGGGAGAGACATCCCCCTGACATGGAATATCGAACATCTGAGGAGACAATATGAGGGTTCCATTGAACGGATCCGTAGGGCAAGCCCGACAAAGGGTTGCCAGGCACCCCGGTTCCGTAGAGCAGATCCGAAGGGTGAGCCTGAGCATAGATTGCCAACCTTTCTGGTTCTGCACAACGGATCTGAAGTGCGAACTTGAGCAAGGGTTGTCAACCACCCTAGTTCTATAATATGGAACCAAGTATGCACTCTTAGAAGAGAGCTATGAAGTTTTGACTCCCAGGAGAGAGCAGAAATATGCGCTCCCAGGAGAGAGCCATTAGGTTTTGGCTCCCAAGAGAGAGTAGCAAAGTTTTGGCTCCTCGGAGAGAGCCGAATTACATGCTCCCTAAAGAAAAGACTGGTTCAACGAAGCTAAAAACAAAGACAAAAAAATGAAAAAGTAGGCACAAATAAAGGAGTGAGAGCCATTTAAAAAGAAGCTGATATATAGCTTTGGAAGCTTGAGCATTTAATTTTGGAAATGTCATTCACAGAAAAGCATACACTGAAGATCAAGCAAATGAGAAGACATGATCCACCACGTCTCCTTAAAAGAGGACTGGTGTTAGAGAACTCTAACATAGGTACTCAATTATCTAGCTAGCATTATGCCACGTAAGATTTCATTATAGATAACATACCTCTTTCAACTACTATGCAGTCCTGTGAGATAAGAACTAGAGATTCGTATTCTTTTGGAAACCTCCCTTAGACAGGAATCCTCATCAGAGTGAAATCATCAGAGTTCCTGGTTCCACAAAATGGAACCAAAGGGTAACCTGAGCAAAGTCGTCAAAGATCCTGGTTTTGCAGAACGGAACCAAAAAGTGACCTTAGCAAAGTTGCTAGAGATCCCGATTCCCCAGAATAGAACCAAAGGGAAACTTGAGCGAAGTTGCTAGAGTTTTGGTTCTGCAGTATGGAACAGAAGGGCGACCTTAAGGAAGTTGTCAGAGATCCCATTTTCACAGAACTGAACTGAAAGGTGACCTAAGCGAAGTCTTCAAAGATCTCGGTTTCAAGGAATGAAACAAAGGGCGACTTGAGGGAAGTCGTTAGAGATCCCAGCTTCACAGAATGGAATTGAAGGGCGACCTAAGGAAGTCGTCAGAGATCGAAGGGCAACCTGAGCGACGTCATCGGAGATCCCAATTCCACAGAATTGAACTAAAGAGCATGCCTAAATAGAGGACAATAAGCATTCTGGTTCCATAGAGCATGGAACCAAAGAATGGGCCTGATTAGAGGTCCGAGAGTTTTTCGATTTCGCAGTACAAAATCAAAGAACGTGTTTAAACAAAGGCTTTAGAGTTTTCTAGTTCCATAAAATGGAATTGAAGAGAGAGCTTAAATAGAGACCGTTTAGAAGAACGGTTCAGAAATACTAAACCAAAAAGGCGCACCAGAATAGTGACCGTTTAGAAGACTAGTTCGGCAACAAAAGATGCGCTTGAACAGAGGCCGTCAAGAGCCAAAGTACATTAAATTCTGGCTCCTATAAGGGAGTAGAAAGATGCACTCCCAGGAGAGAGCCGTTAAATTTCAGTTCCCAAGAGAGAGCCGAATGAATCCAGTATTCTTTTAATAAAAATTACAGATTAACAAAGGCAGAAAGATAGATTCAGTATTTTTAACATTGCATGTTGCCTCAGAGAGGTGGAAAAATTGATCAAGTTTTTATAAGATTTCAAGTTGCTATGAAGACATATCTCAAGAATGGAATGCTGGCATCGAAGGATAGCCTGAGCGAAGTCGTCAGAGTTCTTGGTTTCGCAAAATGGAACCAAAGGGCGACGTAAGTGAAGTTGTCAGAGTTTTCAGTTCTGTAGAATAGAATCGAAGGACAACCTGAGCGAAGTCTTCCCTGGTTCTTCAGAATGAAACCGAAGAATGACCTGGGTGAAGTCGTTAGAGTTCCTAGTTCCGCAGAAAAGAACTGAAGGACGTGCCTGAACAATAGCCGTTTAGAAAACCAGTTTGACAGTACATAACCGAAGGGCGTGCTTAAACAGAAGCTGCCAAGCGTCTTGGTTCCACATAATGAAACAACATGGTATGCCTCAACAAAGGCGATTAAGATGCCAATTTTGCAGAATGGAATCATGAGTCATACCTGAATAGAGGCTGTTAAGATGTCAATTCTGCAGAATGGAACTAGGGGGCATGCCTCAACAAAAGTGGTTAAGATTCTAGTTTCACTGAACGGAGCTGAAGGACCCGCTCTCAGGAGAGATTCCTGCTCCTAGGAGAGAGAGTCAAAGGACGAGCTCCAAGAAAAGAGCCGAAGTACGCACTCCTAGGTCAAGTTTCGAAAAGCTGAGCATTGCATCCTTTATTACACCTATCGCATCTCGGAAGTATCAATATGCGGAAGCGTTGTAGCATGCACCTAGGATCAAACAAACGAGAAGACGAGTTTTACCATGTCTCTTTGAAGGGAGATTGGTGTTAGGGAACTCTAATACAGATATCTAATTCATTAGGCTACGCTTTGTCATGTGTGATCCCTATTCAAAGGGGACTTCTATTTCTTAACTTTGCGCAATCCTATATTTATGAGACTGTCAATAGTTATCTCAACGGAACTCATCTCCTAAAAGAATTGGGTACCCCCTTGCATACAAACTATACACCCAAGCTACGCACTTATGCTCAACTATAAATATACTAAGGTATGTACCTCTAGGACAAAAGCTCTCTAGACTCTTTCTCTATTATTCACACCCCCTACTAAGGTCCTTGTCTGACTTGAGTGTCAGAATGCCTACGCTAGGACCACCCTCGGCACCCTTTGATGTTTTCTCTATTTTGCAGGATTCTAGACGAGATCTTCTCGAGAATCAGATCTGCATTTCATTTGGGGATGACCCAAATAATTTTATATTTACACACTCCATTATACCTTTCAACTAATTAGAATATTAGCAAACACAATGTAATTATCCTTATTTTAAATTATTGTTTGTATATTTTTAATTATTTATGTCTATATATTTTTACTTTCTAATTATTTACTTCTATTTTTTCAATCACTCATCTACTTTTTTTTATAATAAACTACTTATCATATTATTTTATCTTTTCCCTAATATACCTTCTGTTACACTTTACGTACCAATGCACCAATTAAAGCATTCTATTCAAACACACCGTAAGAAAAAATAAAAAATACGGATAAAGATAGAAAAAAATAAGGTTTTTAGTAGTTAACATGTGACATGGATAAATACCGTTCTCCGCATTTTATTTAATGGTCCAAAGCATTCAAAAATCAACCTTGATACGGATAAATAAACAATAAAAAAATACAACTTTACATGGACAGATTTTTTTTATTTTTTATTTTTATTAGGTAAGAATGTCGAGCACATCGATAGGAAAACGAATGTTGAGATAATAAAATAATGCCAAGTGTAAATACCTTGAAAATAAATAATAATTTACAGCCCATGAATGAACGGTCCATATCTTTCTAAAATGAAATGGTATCCTGCATATTTTCCAAATAACATTTACAGCTGCAATGCTTTTTGGGGAAAACGGCAAAGAGCAATCCTTGCACGGCCCACTGTGCCTACGTGGCAGCTTAGTGGAAGATCCGACCGTTGCATATGTGCAATATTGAGGTGGGACGGCCTCGTACAGACCAACGGTCCTGACCCGAATCACACGTGTCAAAAATAATCGTCGAGTGCCTTAGCGCGTGTGATGCATGCAGAAGCTCCACGTATTGCCACCTCCAGCTGAAATTTGAAGGATATTTCCCACTTATTTTTAATTAATGATGAAGATTTAATGACAACAACTGACATATAATTAAAATTATACAACCAATTTGATAGAATCTAAATAATTAATATATATTAATAATATATATACTAATTTATATTATTTCTCTTAAGGCCTATATCAATTATTTCTTTTCATTGGTAGATACCATGGAAACTCTTTTGGCTAATTCAATTACGTACCCCACTACAAAGACATACAAATTCAAAACCATAGAGACTCGGTGTGTTAGCAAGATCTGATTTAATTAAAGCGGATAATAATTCACGCCGGCTAAAAGCCGAAGTGCTACAGCTATGAAAAAATTTCCAATGGCTTCCAACAGTGCGGATGGAGAAGGGAATTTCGTAAAGACGGCCTGCATATGTACGGTAATTGTCCTCCATCTGACAATACCTGCGTAGTTGTCTACAGCGTTTGCTTTACGCCCTTTCTCTGCCCGCCTTTCCAGATTCGAATTTTTCATCCCATTAAAAACTCTGGAGTCTATTGATTTTTCTTTTTTTTTTTTACTTTTTCCTTTTTTTCCCCATTCTGCACGACTTAAGAGCAGAATTTCATCTGCTTCCGGTTTTCGGATGATCGAAGGCCGATGAACGCCTCAGATTTCTTGCAAGTGTGACATCTGCGCATGCGCAGCCGGGTGATGCCGCTCGGCTGTACTGACGGTCGCGTATGATCGAGCGGATCCCCCTTCGCTGTCCGCATACCGATGCATCCAAGCGCTCTGGAGCTGAAATAGACCGTTCATTTGGGTGGACCCCACCGTCCGCGTGAGCGGACCGATACTCTCCTGGCCTACCTCAGTTTCCGTACCAGCCAGAATCCGAAATAGAGCCATCTTGGTGGGCCCCACCACATGAACGGTTTGGATTGGTGGGATTTCATTTCTACTCTGGCTCGCCCCGAATCGAGAGCACCGGTGCTCGGGCGAGGCTAATACTACAGTTACACACAGCATAAGAACAAATGTTCGATATTCTACTTGGGGGCAGCGATGCGCTGCCACGCGTACGTTGGGACCCTGCTCGGGAATTAAAAAAGATGAAATTGGAGAAGCAGATAAGAAGCAAATAAAATGAGATAATAAGATATAAAATAATGATTGAAAGTAAATTAAATTATGATAAATAGTTTTTTGGTTAATAATTATGAGATAATAATTAAAAATATAGATATAATAAAGAAATAAGCTTAATGCCATGTTAGTTGAAGGAATGAAAGAAAATAAATAAAACTTGATCCATTTTCTTATTTAGCAAACAAATTAATTGTTTTCTGGATGCCAAAACTGTACAAAAATACATGTTTTAATATGAAACAAAAAACTAATCTTACCTATTTGCTTGTGATATAGCATTTGTATTTTATGCTGTAAATAGACCTACCTGATCCGAGTTGAAACGGAATTTTTCTATTTTTTCTTTATTTTTTATGATATTTATTTTCCCTATAAATTTATTTTTCAATAACTTAACTTATATTTTTATCATTAATTTTTTTCTTTTTATTAAAAAGTTTCTTTGTTGTTTCTATTTATTATTTCACTTTTATTAATTTCTTCCGTGCTAAAATCATTTCACAACTTGCAAAAAGGCCCAACATAATATCCAATTCTATCCTGATTTTGTAAGTATGGATGTAATAGCTTGTGTTTCCAAGTAAGTCAACAGTCCAGCTGGTGGAGTATCACTCCGCATGAGTACACGACCCGCGCATCAAGCATTTGGATTCCAGAGTACCTGATTACTCCACGTTGCGTCTCTTCCATGCTCCCACGCTTAATTTGGAGGTGTGGCCCCACTTTTCAATGATCTGATCCACTGATTTTTTGTCCAAGAGTATAATTGAATAATTCTGCCAAAAATATTTGAAATAATGAAATTAAAGGCTTAAAATCTTAGGGTGCAAAATGAACGTTTGAAACGTATACAACCCATTCTACAGCCAGGATCGCTCTCCACCTTCACGCTCAACCGGGTAGAATATACCGACACCTGTTCGGATGTACACAGCTCGAGCATGCGCGGGAAGACATCCAAAGTCCAACGGGTTGGACCACAGCTAGCTGTCCAACCCAAACCATCCCTTCCAAGCATCCAACAAATCCAAGCCGTACAATCGATTGGACCTTCCGGATAACATGCAAACCTGTGAAAAGAATGAACCCACATGCCACTTTTCAAGTGGCCCCCACCAAACTATGGCTGCTTTCCCAGTGCAGCGGGTGCAGTAAATTTTGGGAGAAAATAACAATTCAGAATGTGGAGGCCTTGGGGGTGCATCGGATGGGTTGGATGACACAAAACGCGTTGCGATGGGAATCGCCGCATACGTGGACTAGGGTGTTGCGGTACAACTGGTTGTACCGGAGAAGGTCGGACAATGATATATTAATTAATGTAAAAATTATGGTTATTAATTTAAAGTTGTAAACCCGCTCAAAACCCCCCTTAATCTCCTCTTATAAAACCCCTCTTCGTTTCTTCCTTCTGCTCTCTGCATTCCTGCAGAGGTCTCTGTCTTTGTCTCGATTTCTAGGGTCTGGATCTTTGATGCATTTGGCGTGAAGAGATCAGATCTCCAATGGTTGATTCCAGCATCAGCAATGGCGACTTAGCGACGCCTCCTCCTCATCAGACAGCTGCTCCGTCGTCGGCCTCGGCGGAGGCATCTCGGTCGTCGTTTCTGCTGGCTTCGGCGTCCTTCAAAGGCCGCAGGAAAGGGACGGCCATCGCTCGCTCCGGGTGCTCGGAAGTCGACGATCTCATCAATCTGCTGCACGGCTCTGACCCCGTGAAGGTCGAGCTCAACCGCCTCGAGAATGAAGTCCGAGGTCGGGATTTTCTGTTTCTCCTTTGCGTTTCGGATTTTTTTATTTCTCTGGATTGTGCTTGATTTGGGCTGGCCTTGGGGCGTTAGGGTTCTTGGGGGATCACTGAGATTGGAAATTTTTGTGTTTGTCGAAAAGGAAAGTTCGGTTCTTTTCAGTTTTTCCCGGGGAGAAATATCCAATTTTTCATTTATTTTTATAATATCGGTGTCGATCGGATGATTCAAAGAAATGGATGATTTCACTCACAAATGTACTGTGCAGACTGGGAAAAAGCTGTATTGGGGATTTTAAAATCAGCTCCTTGGGTCATATTGAGGGGTGGGAAATTGTATTTGCACTTCTCAATCATTAGTGGGTGCGAAATTTTCTCCACCTTCTGATCAGTCTGAAAACAAATTCGAATGTTTTACTTTTTGTGGTTTTGCAACATTCGCAATTTTTCCATCATGCTGTTCCCATTTTTGGTTTTTGTTACTTGATTTTTGCTGTTAGTGTACCCGTTGGGAATAAAACCGAGAACACACATAAGCATCAATCAATCAAGCACACAGAGAATTAACATGGATTGGTCTTGCAACCTACTCCACCAGAGAAAAGAATAACTCACTATGAAATAAAATCATTACACATCTTCTCTCAGAGACAACAACCTGCCTCTCACACACACCTCTCTATGTCTGTCCTCTCTGTGTGCTCTTTCTAACCTTAGGGAACACATCTATTTATAACCCTATACAATACGCATGCCCTAATGCATAAAACCCATGTGCAGGCTCAGTGGGCATTGCAGAATACAAGATACATACCTAACAAATCTCCACCTTAGCTTAAATTCTGCAGTATCCAACCAACTTGAAAAAGAACCAGTGTCATCAACCATCTTGCAAGCTCACCAAACTCTATCAGCCATACTTCAACCAGCATGGCCCACTATACCCCTCCCGGGTGCCACATACAGCTTACCACTGCTGTATAACTCGACGTGGCTCCACCTCTCTCATCGCTGCACTGCGATCTCCACCAGAGATACTACCACAAACAATTGAAGCAAACATCACCCGTTTCTTCTCAAAATTCTCCACAGACTTAACTGTCTGATCCTCCACAAACTTCACCATTTGTATTTCACCTGTACTTGCAACATGGGATCTCACAGGATCTCCACCTGTTTTCACACTCCTAATCAATTTGTACAAGTTCCCAATCATTTGACCTTTCATGACAACTATGACCCCTCTACTCACCTTGAGAACTTCACCTCCAATTGACATCCTGTAACCTCTGGAGTCTAACGTCCCTAATGAAATTAGGTCCATCCTCAGATTCGGTACATGCTTCTCATTAACCAGCATTTGAACAACACCATTAAAAATGCGAACCCATATTGTCCCAACGCCGGCAATCCTGCTCTCTGCTTTGTTTTCTATCCTCACAGTACCACCATCGCACTCTGTGTATGTATCGAACTGCTCTCTAACTGCACACATGTGAAAAGAACAACTGAAATCTAAAATCCAATCAGGAACATCCATACTTGCTATCGTTGTCAATAAGACATCACTATCTTCAATAATTACAGTCTCATCAGATGATTCCTCCATCTTCTGCTTTCTTTTCTCCTTTTTCTCTTGACTCTGATGTGCCTCAGGACAGTTCCTCTTGATATGATCATATTTTCTACACCTCAAGCAATTAAAATCTCCCTTGGACTTGGATTTACTTCTGCCTCTTTGAGAACCGTTGTTCCTCTTAACAAATCTTCCCCCGTTGCTACCACCTGTCACAGTTAAAGCACTCTCATTGCCTGCCAATCCACCATTGCTACTTTTTCTTCGGGTCTCAAATATCAACAAAGAAGCAATCACCTCATCCCTCTTTAATGTATCCTTCCCAAATAGCAATGTCGTCACAATATGATCATAAGAATTAGGCAATAAAGCTAACAGGAGTAAAGGTTTATCCTCTTCCTTAATCCCCGTGACAGATATCTTCCTATCTTTATCGGTTTTTACTTCCAAGGTATCCAAATCTGTCAATATTCTATTGAACTCATTCAAGTGCCTCTCAAAATCTCCACCTTTTTCCAATCGAAGACTATACAATTGCTTTTTCAAATACAATTTGTTCGTCAATGACTTTGACTTGTACTTGCTCTCCAACTTCATCCACACCTCCTCTAGATCTGTCAAGTTAATGACCTCTCGAAGTGCATTGTTCGCAAGAAACAATTGGATTGTACTCGTCGCCAGATCCATCATGTCTTGCCATGCATCATCAGTCAGTTTTTCTGTTTCCTTTGACTTTTGCTTGAGAGCTTTCACTTTTCCCTCTCGAGTCAAGATATTCCTCACCCGTTGTTGTCATAGGGTGAAATCATTTTGCCCATTGAAAGGTTCAACTCCGAATGTTGTCTTCAGATTTACCTGCATTGTTTTCTGACTTGAGCTGCTTTGTGCTATTGCCTTGTTTGAATTTCCTGTAGTTTTTGACATTCCCCAACTTTAAAATACAATGTCCTGCATAAAACACCCCAAAACAAGTAGAATTTCTCTAATCTAAACCATCCAGGTGATTCGCAGTGTCCCAAAACCTTGGAAATGACTCTTAGATCACCAAAATCCGACTTCTAGATCACCAGATATGGGCTAGCAAAATCTGGCCATTCGTCCTCCACTCTGTTCTGTTAGTCGCGATAGATCGCTTCGTCAGTGCATCACCTTCCCAAACTGGGAAACCCTAGCCACACTAGTCGCTGCTACACCTTTTTGCCGCCCATTGTCGACTATCCGTCGACCGAGGCCAGATACTCTTCACCAACGTTACGAAGCCGGATGTGTCTTTGCCACACCGGATCATGACCCGACCATCGGAAAGAAGGGAGAGAAAATCCCTGTTGGCGCCCTTCTTTCTCTTTGCCGACAAAGTCGCTGATGCTGCTGCCTTCCTTGTTGTCGAGCGGAACCAGCCCCAGCTCTTTGCTCCTCTGCTCGCCCCCAACGATCGATGTTCTCAGCTTCCGGCAAAAAAAAAAACCACCGTCTCCTTCCTCTGCGTCGATTTGGGAAGAAAACCCAATAGTCCCTGCTGTTGTTTGTCCTTCGCATGCCGTCGACTGCACACCCTGCCTGATCAGGGTCCCTGCTGCACAATCTCTCTAGCTATCTCAGCTCTCCCCCGATGTCAACCCTGATTCCGACGGGTTGGGAGAAAAAACCCAATAGCCATGTGAACATCGCTCGTCTGCCTGCTGCTGCCTCCATTCACGTTGCACCGCCGACCGCACGCCGCCGCCGATCAGTCTTTGGCCGCACGATCCTGATGCCTGATCAGCCTCCTTGCACCATCCAATCTGTTGCCTCATGTCCACGTACCAATCGATGTAGCACGCTGCCTATTTGCACCTCGCATGCCTCTGACCTGTTCAACATCCGACCAGAAATCTATAGTTGTCCGATCTGACCTGACTTCGCCGCCTGATCAGATCCCTGATGTCAATCTGAGCCGTCAGATCACGCTTGGATCTAACCGTCCAATCTGCGTGATCACCTCGATTGCATGCTTGCACTCCGTTCTCACCAGATTTCAACAACTGAAATCCCATAAACTAAAGCTCTGATACCACTTGTTGAGAATAAAACTGAGAACGCACACAAGCATCAATTGATCAAGCACACAGAGAATTAACGATCAGTCTTGCAACCTACTCCACCAGAGAAAAGAATAACTCACTATGAAAGAAAATCATTATATCTCCTCTTAGATGCACCAACTTGCCTTTCACACACACCTCTTTGTGTCTATCCTGTCTTTGTGCTCTCTCTAACCCTAGGGAACACATCTATTTATAACCCTACACAATACGCATGCCCTAATGCGTAAAACCCATGTGTAGGCCCAGTGGGCCTTGCAGAATACAAAACACATACCCAACAGCGTACCTTCTTTGCTTTTTGCTTGGTATTATCTTGTTTTGTCTGGTCTGTAATTGTTTTCTGGTGCTTCTGACAATTTCTCTTGAGCGTTTGACCATTTATCTTTTAAATTACGCTTACATGTTTGATGCATGTTTTGTGGGCATCATTGATCTGTTTGATTTTTAAAGCGGGTTTAAAATATAGTTGGAATTGTTGCTTATGTATGCTAATAATAGATAGACATGAGTGAACTTCTGCTAATTGCTCTACTTTTATGGACCTATATGCTATCATTTGACGAAAAAATAAAAATAAAAATTTAGAAAGTGTGCCTTCAAATTAGCATGTGGAACACGTTTTTTCTTGAAAATTGTGGTACTGTTGCTCAAATTTCCTTGTTTTTAAAGCCGTGTTTGGTCAAAATCTGAAATAATCATCTCTCAGGCATCAAATCTCTGATACAAAATAACTGACTAGAATAAGACAAATTCACTGTTTCGATGTCTGCCCGTGAGGGAATTAATGTTTGATTCATGGTATTAAATGCCATTACTAATTGGTCACAGGGAGAAAAAATGTTTCTTTGCTCATTGAGTTCGTTTCACCACTATGGTTTCTTTTTTAAATCATCTGGTCAACTGGTATGAGGATAATTCACTTGACCAACACTGAATCGGCAAAAAGAAAAAAAAAAAAAGAAGGTAGAAGGATGTTGTGGTATTCTGCTTGATTTGAGTTATGGGGGATTATGGCCTGTTGGTGAAAACATTATCTTGTTTCAGTTGTGCCTCTTTTTTATGCTGGTGTCAATTGTCTGTTGGTTATTTGTTTCCATGTTATCCCAGATGATTTAAGGTATGTCTGCTATTGATTCATTTTTTTCTCTTTTTTTTAAAATTTGATTTTGTTCTGTAGATAAGGATCGAGAATTGGTAGATGCACAGGCAGAAATCAAGGCATTGAAGCACTCAGAACGACTTAGAGAAAAAGCAGTCGAAGAGGTAATTTGAATGATTTTTGAAACAAAGTATTGTTTTTGTTGATGACAGAAATTAAGATTAAAAACCGTTGCCAAAATGATTTTATAATGGTATGCAGTAATTATATTTGTATTGGAAATCAATGACCCCTGTTACAGGTTTCAATTTCAATTTTCTTCATCCTGTTCTAAAATGTTGAGTATGGCTTTGGTTGTGATAAATTGAGTTGGGAATTATGAAACCGTGCATTGGAAGTCATGCTCTTGCACAAAAAATTGGAAAAGTTTCTGTGGTGATGTGGCAGAAAAAGGTTTTCTTGCTCTTTTTGAATTCTAATATGAAGAGAAATTCCACCACATCTTATGTTTCTCCACTCATTCGTGAGTATAGCGCAGCATAAGTTTAGCTTCCTTAAGTAGCTTTCTTCATTTCAATATTATTGTGATTTATTGCGAATAGTTGTCATTTTGGGCATCTAGAGATAAAACGTCAGAGGAAAAAGAGATAAACAGATTATCCATATTAATTGAAATATTGCATTTAGTGATATTTATCATTATTTTTATTGCTGATAATAACATGAGTTTATTTCTTTTATTACTAATTTTACAAGTCTGATGCTAGCTAGCCTTCTTTTTCCCTTTTTCTTTTTGAGTTGGACTTAGTTTATTTTTTTTGTTATTTATATGGTAGAAATTGACTCTATATATGTATTGAACCAGTTCAAGAAATAAGGGCTTGTGTGACCAATGGGGAGATTCAAATTGCTTAACTGGGCTGAAGTTTGATTTCTTGGGTGAATGTGAATAATTGAAGATTAGGGATCTCTAACAATAGGGGTTCACAAAACATACAGATTGATAGAAGGGTTTGCAATTCAGTTAGATTGACATTACTGAAATCTCAGTAAATCCCTGTTTTGCACCCATAATGATTTTTTATTGATGTCCAAGCCAAATATTATATTTATTACTGCCTATTTTGCTAAGAACCTAAAGATCATCTTAACACGAGGCTGCGTTGGCCACAAAATTGAAATATTTTGAAAGTGAATGTACATCCATTAAAAAAAAAAGAAAAAGAAAACTCTGTTTGCTTTTGAGATCTGTGTATGTAATTAGATATCCATGGCATCTGCCATGTTCCTTTCACATGGGTGAATGATTATACAAAATTGTATGATATTTCAATATTTATGTGAATGTAAGTGATTTTTATATTTATACATGATTTTATACATCATTAAATTATGTAACATAGATAGATATCTAATCAAATTTAAGTAAATAAATAGTGTTAAATATGACGTTCGGCTTGAACTTATTAAAAATATTATGGGGAACCTAAAATGAAGCAACTGAAATTTCTATAAGGCGTGCCTTAGTGAATTCTCAACCCAGTAAAATAAGGATTTGGTTTCATCAATTCAAGCAAATTTCAAAATTGGAGAAAATGGTGCTGGTGTAGAGATTTTCTCAAATCCCTTGATTCTTTGTTTCTCTCTGTGAATTGAAGATGATGGGTCTCTACACAATAAAACAAATAATTAGTGAGAAATTTAGCTGAATTTTGAATTTGAAAAGAAAAAAGGCTGCTTTGCTAAAAATCCTCAACTTGATCAATTGGATGCTATCATATTGCAATTGCAGAATTAAAAAAATCTCAGATTATTCAGGCGATCTGTTTGATATAATTTTAGCGTATTTTGAACTTTTTAAAGATTAAATGTTCTGACTAATAAAATAATAAAATATTAACACAATAATAGTATTTGTAAACCTACTCGGATAATAATCTAAATGTAAATATGTTGGTATCCATTTTTCTCTGAACCAGAATATGTTTTCAAGTATTTTTCTTCTCGCTGTTAGAGTGCAATAATTTAATGTAATGTTTTTGTTGTAAATATGTAGTTGTGTTAATCTTGGTTTATTTTTAAGGTTCATTAAGAAATCCAAGTAATTTCCTTATTTTATTGTAATGACACAGTTAAGTAATAAAATCCATAATTATTGGTAATAAAGGCATTCTATCCCTACTCGAGACTCCAGGGTAGTGATATGTCTTCCAAGTAGCAATAAAAGTTAACACTAGTTTTGATTATGCTGAGAATTTTTTAGTTCTATGTTTAATGCTCAGGTTTGACTATGGTTATGTTTCTTAACTATTGTACTTGCCTTTCTGCCAATTTATGAGCAAGAAGAAAAGCCTACCAATGGGAAATTTTATGCTGGATCCTTGTGTGCCATATTCTACTTTTTACTAGACCTTATTAATTTTTCCATTTTGTTTTTGTTCTTATTTTTGCCTTTCATTTCATTTCATTTCTTTTTTTTCAAAATTTTTTTCAGCTAACTGATGAGCTGAAAAAAGTGGATGAGAAGCTCAAGGCCACTGAAGTTCTTTTGGAAAATAAGGTAAGCTGCACTAATTTATTTTTCCTGTTCTGCAGCTACTTTATGCATATTTAGTTGGGGGGTAATTTCCTTTGACAATCCTTTGCTTGCAGAATCTCGAGATCAAGAGGATAACTGATGAGAAAAAAGCTGCCCTGGCTGCACAATTTGCAGCAGAAGCAACACTTCGAAGAGTTCATGCTGCACAGAAGGATGATGACATGCCTCCTATTGAAGCCATCATCACTCCACTAGAGGCAGAATTAAGGCTAGCTCGTCAAGAGGTATAACATATTAGCACAATTGTCTGAGATTATTGTCATAGGGGAAAATCGTAGTTGTAATTGATCTTTAATATTCTCTGTTGCATCTTCCCTCTTGTTTGTACAAGATTATTTTGAGACATGTAGAATTGAGAACTCTTACACATTTGAGAAATGGGATTATTGGTCTTTTAGGCAGCAAAGCTGCAAGAAGATAACAGGGCACTTGATCGGCTCACTAAGTCCAAGGAGGCTGCTCTTCTTGAAGTAGAGAGAACAGTCCAGATAGCTTTGGCAAAAGCTTCCTTGGTTGATGACTTGCAAAACAAGAACCAGGAGTTGATGAAGCAGATTGAAATATGCCAGGTAAACCAGCTGGGTAATTTTTTCTATCATTGTTCCGTGTAATTTACCATCTTTGAGCCTGTTTTGATGTGCTTTATTACATTCTGTTTCTCAGGAGGAGAATAAGATCCTAGACAAATTGCACAGGCAAAAGGTTGCTGAGGTTGAGAAGCTCAGCCAAACTGTGCGTGAGCTGGAGGAGGCTGTCCTTGCTGGTGGTGCTGCAGCAAATGCTGTGCGTGATTACCAGCGGAAAGTGCAGGAGATGAATGTAATGTTCCCTTGTTTTCCTTTGTTCATGACATGCCCGAGAGCATTCCTAAGTCTTCAGCAACGTTTGCAAACCTTTTGTTTCTGACATATAATATTTGTGCAGGATGAACGGAAAACCCTTGACCGAGAACTAGCTCGTGCAAAGGTCTCTGCAAATCGAGTTGCAGTTGTAGTTGCAAATGAATGGAAAGATGCTAATGACAAAGTAATGCCTGTCAAACAGTGGCTTGATGAGAGAAGATTTCTCCAGGCATATCTCAAGTTCCCTTCTTGTGAATTCCTTTTCTCCCTCTTTTTTTCTTCAGGTGCTTTTTTATTGAATTATGGATAGCTTTATAGGGAGAGATGCAGCAGCTTCGGGAGAAACTAGCAGTAGCAGAACGTACTGCAAAATCAGAAGCTCAGTTAAAGGTGAGAGAGTTTTCCTTTTTAATTTTTTACCCATACTTTACTTTTAAGCTTAGTCTAAATGAATTTCATTGTTTGACCAGGAAAAGTTCCAACTACGCCTCAAGGTTTTGGAAGAAAGGTTAAAAGCATCTCCTAGTGCCAATGGTCGGACTGCTCCAGAGGGAAGAAGCGTAAGCAATGGCCGTTCACGACGGCAATCTCTTGGTGGGGCAGAAAGTTTGTCTAGATCATCATCTATGAATGGCAGTTCAACAAGGAAAACATCAAGTTCACCATTCAGGTCAACAACATCCAATACTGCTAGCATGTTGTTGAAATTTGCAAAGGGTTCATCGAGATCATTTGATGGTGGCGGTAGGTCAATTGACAGGGATAAGCCACACTCAAATGGAATGGGACCAAGTGTGCCAAACAGTGGTAGTGAAGAGGGGAACAGATGCAATGAAATGAATGGTATGCGTAAGGAAGGTGCAGAAGGGAAACCAAGTGAAAATCCTAAAGTAGACACGGATGACTATGTGTCAGGAGTCTTCTATGATATGTTGCAAAAGGAGGTCATTGCTTTGAGAAAAGCTTGCCATGAGAAGGATCAGAGCCTGAAAGACAAGGATGATGCAATTGAGGTTATTTATTCTACTTTAGTTTGGAAGTTGTTAGGATACAATTGTTTTTATATATGAACATCATATGAGTGAGGCCTGATTGTTCAATAATCTGAATCCCTGATGATTCAACTGGGGGGCTTGATTGACTGCTGATGGCCCAGTAATGTTCCAACTCTCAAACTGGAAGATATGGGCCAGTTAAAATTCTCCAATTTCTCCTTGGATTTCTACATTTTTTCCCTCAACCATCTAGGCATTATTGGGCTTCTTTCTCAATCTATGAGATTTTTATGGAATCCTTGCTTTCATAGTGGGGGTCTATGAGGCCAACATGCCAACTACTGGGCATACTTGGAATGATACAAAGCTTAACGAGTTAAGACTCAGCAGTCTGTCCTTACAAGTTTGTGGTTTTTCAGTATTGTCTTGAATCCATGCCTAAATATTGTCCACTTTAAACTTTGATTAGATGCTAGCAAAGAAGGTTGATACTCTGAATAAAGCTATGGAAGTTGAGGCAAAGAAGATGCGAAGGGAAGTAGCTGCCATGGAGAAGGAAGTAGCTGCTATGCGAGTTGACAAGGAGCATGAGCTAAGAGCACGCCGTCTTGCTGCTACTAAAGGTCCTGTAAATGGTTCACAGTTGCTTACTGGGAGGTAAATTTCTCTACCTGCCTCAATCATTAAACTGGTCCCGAGCTTTGGGGAACTCAACTTCTGCTGAGGCTCCCAATCTTGGGTTATTTGCTCGTGCTATCTGTCCTCCACATGGCTCATGAGGTTCTGTAGTCTGAATGGTGTATCTTGTCTTGTCGTAACGAATATCATGATATTTCACAGTTAATCAAATGCACAAAATGTGGCCAACATGTGGAATTTTTTTGGGGGGGTGGGTGGGTAGGCTCTATCCAGTGGGGCTTGAAGCCAGGAAAAAGTTTTCTGTGACTGTTTGCGATGGTAAATCAATATGGCATGACCATATGGACCTTTCTCTTGTACCATGATAATCCCATGCAACAAGTCTCTAAAAATGGTAGTTTCCTTGTCATGTGTTACATGCCCATGGACAAAGAGCTGTTGTTACCAACTTCTTGTAACTCTCTAATCAGACCTAGCCCTAAATCAGGTCAACCAAGGACTATAAAGGGTGCAATTGTTGTTTTATGCTTTTTCTAAGCCTTCCCTTATTCTCTCCTGACTCTGAGAAACACATTTGGAAAACATGTCCTTATCCAACTGCAGGCCTGCTTGGCAACCAACCCAAACTTGTCCAATTCTGCCCCATTCACATGAGCAAGCATAGATGGGCATCTAGGCTGAGCATGCCCCACCTGTATGGTCTTGTTGTTTTCATATATAGACTTTTGAATCTTTGGCTGAAAAAAGTGGTCCAAAAAGAATAATTTGGCACCCACAATCATTTTGGGAAATCCTGCCAATTCAAACGTAAATAGAATCCATTAACCTATCTAGTGTGCCCATTATTGTTGCCAGACATCCACCTTATACTTACCAATATTATTTGCCCTCTCCTTGATTTTCCGCCACCTTGAGATCAGTTTGTCAGGCCTTGTATAAGTCCATTTTCCTGTTCACAGAAAAAAACCACCCTTTCATTAATGCTCTGCTTACAGAAGGTACCTCCCTCTTGTCACCTGTTCTGGTTGCCATTGGTTTTTGCTTTCTGAATCTGACAGAGCAAATGTTGTTAGTTCGCTTTCTTTCTTCTCCACAACCATGTTTATCCATGAACAAGCATAAAACCACATTTTCTACAAGATTTAAAATTCCGAAGGATGAAGAATGAAAGATTGATTTTTCATCCATATTCCTCGGTGGTTCTTGAGCAGAAACTTTGCATCAATTAATCAAAGTCAGAACTGCCCTAAGTGGTGGCCAAATGTTTTGGGTATGTCCAGAACATGCATACGTGAGTTTCCAATACAAGCTGGTTTCATCTATGATGATGTGGTTGCACAGCAGGAAATGGCCTGATTTGAACCAGTGACACCAAAATGGACTCTTCATCCTTCACTTGAGGTTAATGATCCGTTTCATTAGGATAATCAATGTTTCTTTTCGATATCCTAACCCTTGGTTTATGAGTTCAACAGGCTTGCACATAGGGTGGTTAGGACAATCACGCCAGAGATCTCCTTTCACCCATCAACATTCTAGGTTAGATCACCAACCATCTGCTATTGAAAAATTGAAAACTTGATTTGGAACTTGCAGCAGGAACATTCGGAGTCGATGATGATTGGCTCTCGCACTGGTGGGTTTTCTTGAGGATACATGGAGCACCAGATTGTTTCAAGGTTGATCGGCATTGCTTACATCCAGTTGCTCTTCTTCTTGTTTTGGTGGGGGGTGGCATCATTGCCTTGGGGATGCCATTGCTGGCTGGTTGTTGGCCCTGCAAAAATGTAAAGAGAACAAACGTTGTATTTGTCTGGATGTCAACACGGTTGTGTATATGTTTTTGTAGTAATATGGGTTAGTGTTTATACATGCGCTCTCAGGTCTCTTTTTCTGCTTCCTATCATGTACATATGCATTCTGTGTTTATCTGTTGTTCTTAGATGATGGGATGCTACTCTAATTAGGCTCTCTGCTTAATTGCAAATTAAATCCTGTGGTCTATGCATTTGCAGAGTAGACACGTTCTCAAATGTTGCAATATAGACCCTGTTGATTGATGGAGCCCAATGGAGATTAACGGTAGGGATTTAGGGATTTAAAATGCATGGGTGAAAAACTCGAGGGTTTAATCTACAATTAGACAAACTTAATATTGTGTATATATACATATATTTTTTGCAAATTACACCTTACAAGTTTTTTGTTTGTGCATTTGAAACTCAAATGTTGGTTGGCTTTGATTTTGCAACGTTTGGTAACTTTTAATTTACAAATATGCAAATTATAAAATTTAGTTTGTAATTAAGCAAAATTAAATACGTTTAGTGTGCAAAAATACCTGCAAGTAACGATTTCTAACAGTTAATTAATTTTAAGAAACATAAAATTAAAACAGGCAATACACAATTCTCATCTGGTCTGTTGCTTTGCCATGTTTCCACATCGAGGCCACGTGGATTTTTGATTGAAATAATCTTCAATATTTTGATTAAATAAATCTTACTAGGCGCAATGATTGATTTGAATTTTATAACAATGTCATAGTTTCTGAGAAAAAAAAAAAAAAGGTTCATGGTGTACACAAGTACAATGAATGCATACCTTTTTTTTAATTTGCTTTCTTTTTCTTTGATGCTAAGAATTATTCAAATCAGCAATTCAGATAGGCCACTCCAATTGAAAATTATGAAATTGAATATTTACTACAAGAATTACAATATACTCAACTTTTATTAGTAGAACTCATTGCATCAATTTTAAGTCCTGCCTATGCCTGCATACAGGCTACTTGAAAATGTTTAGACCCAAGCTCTCCCCAAATTCAATGTTGCACAGGAATGCTTCTTGTCCAGTGGCTTGTATCCATTACACCCAGTTTGGTTCCAATCCCCAACCATCAGTGGACCAAACGCCAGGCTGGTGATGATGAGATGAGAAATTTCAGCAGAGTGGGCTACTTCCCACGCCCATTCCTTTACAAGGTGGTCCATTGCTGCTTGTCCCCCATCACAATCTACTTTGATGGTGGGATTTTCCGTTATTGTCTGTTTGGAAGGTCTGATTTTTTCCTCCCAAGGACAACCATTCCTCTTTACTAACTAGCACCACAATGTGGTTGTGGTGGTCCAAAGACTGTGACTTGACACAGAATAAATTGCATATCCTCTTAATAGCATCATGTTGATTGATCTAGCTTGTTTGCATAGGTGGAACTGTGAAAAAAAAATGTTAAGAGTCAGAGGTCATGTGAAATGATGTTAGTCGAATAAAGATAATAAAAAAGAGAAATAAATATAAAAAGATAAAATTGTTAAAAAGATGTACAGAGCAATATCTTTTTCCCTGGACTTCAGAAAAAAAAAAAAAATTTTTTTTTTTGGGTGCTAACTGAACGATTGAGACCTACCACCAAGAAGCACATAATATTCTTCTCATTGAATGAGCTGCCAGAGCAGCCAGTCAATCAATGCACATGAAAAATTACATGGCTTCATTGTCTCCATCAATTTCATGTGCGCTGATTGATTTGAAAACTGGTGTGATCCTACTGCACTTTTCCCAATTGCACGTCCCCATATGAATAATGCCAGCACTTATTTGCTTTCTGAATTTCTTCCTTCAGTTGCAACGAACCAGTAAGCACAGTTGATGTCTGGCATTCGACATTAGGGTTGCCTCGTGCAAGCAGACAAAGAGGCGTAAATCACTTTTTTTCCTCCTTTTTCTGATATTTTAAATGCTGTGACATATAATTATTTCAATAGTTTTACTCTTAGAGATCAACCCCTCTGATGTCAGAGGAGCGTAACTAAAGCCAGAGGTACAAATTCTGTAGGACGATCACTAGCATCTTAGAAAGGAATTAAAATAGGATTGAGGGAGCGAGAAGGGCATATAATTGCTTCAGCAATATCTCCTGTACAAACACCCATTTGGAAGGCCATAGGCACAACATCGAGGTAATGTTTGAATAGATTGCATCATTAATCAGCCACATACCAAATTTGCATGAGATGAGGGCAGTTTGTCATCCTCATATCATTCCCTGAACAGGCTGCTAACCACTTACACTGGGAAAATGGGTTGTTTGAAAGAATGGCGCAAACAACACCAAACTATACTTTTTTGATTACATGGCTTGTTTATGATGAATAGCATTAACTTGGTTGCTGTTGCCACTCAGGAGTCTTTAATTCTCCATTTATCCCTGTAAAACCACCCAAAACTTCAATAATGTTCACCTCTGCAGTTGACAAGCATGAGATCTGATTGTGTTGACTGGACTACCTTTAAGTAGTCGTTGATTATATGGGGAAAATTGAACCCCTCAAAACTTTCTCCAGAAGAATAATTAAGAGTTAAGACTGCTGTTTCTATGCTGGCGTGGGCATATGATGCATCTAGTATTTGGAAGGTTGATTGACGATCAGATGACCAATCAAATAGGAAAAGGAGAAATTTTTAAGCAAAGCAATTACCTGCAGCAGTTTTGTCAGGCTAAGCTCACCCATGATTGGCTATCATATAAGTATATTCTTATCCCAAAAATCTGATGAATGAACCTCAGTGTGAATGGTGCTAGGAACCACCGATGTTTGTAACAGCTGCTGCAGGCAGCTTTCACATGAATGGTTAAAAAGAAAGGATCAAACATCCAATGAAGAGAAACAATCTTGATTGAAAATTTTCATGGGTTTTAACAAATCAGAACTCACTAGATTGTCAGAAATACTTCTTTTAGATGTTAAGGCCTACTTAGGTTTCTGAAAGAAATGATTTTTAAATAAATTTTTTAAATCAATGGTACAAAGAATGGTGGTTGGATTGGATCTGACTAGAATTCAACCTTTTATGAAATACTAAATTGTTACATGATGCAACAACTGCTATCATAGAATCATTTCTCTCCAAAGAAAGTACAAAACCAGGGAAAAACAGATGATCGTCATAATATTAGAACCACCATCAGCTTCTTGCCTCTAACACAATGAGTCAAATACATGGCATATGTCGCATGGTGTAATTGCCATGGTGAACTTGGACAAAAGCATTTGCTGGTCTACCCAACATAAGTTGAACAGATGACATCAAGTCAAGTAAAAGCATGTGAGAGCATGAAATCTAAGTATTTCATAAATAAGATAAAAATTTCTCAAACGTAAGGGTCATGAATCTATGCCAATGGATTACAACAAAACCATAAATCCATTCACAATGGAGGTTATTGATGTTATCAGATCATTCATGATCCAAGACCAACGTCTCTACAAGAATCCAAACAACAAGTCCCAGAAATGGTCCAGCTTTACCTGACCATGACATCCCAGAAGTGACGAGAAATCATAATTTGAGATGAAAATCTGAGGCAAGTTATTCTTGCTTGAATTAACCAGCCATAGGATGATTAGAGACATATTCAATAGCAAGGTTACAGGAATCAATTTTATCAGCCTCTTTATCTGGAATCTCCAGCTTAAACTCCTCTTCAATAGCCATAACTATTTCTACAGTATCTAAGCTATCAAGTCCCAAATCCTTCTGAAAATGGCTATCTGGAGTCACCTACAATTGCACAGAAGCCACTAAAGTATTATCAGAAATTAATCGGCTTTGCATGCAAATGATACTTTTAAGTAATCAACATGACGAAAGCAGTAATCAATCACCCAAATCTTTCGGTAGAGAGAGAGAGAGAGAGAGAGAGAGTTATTGGCTTCACATGCACATGATGCTTAAAAGTAATCAACATGTGGAAAGCTGTAATCAATCACCGGAAGCTTTCAAGAGGGAGGGGGGGATTTGTCAAGAGACCGGTGGGCCTCTCATATTACAAATTGTATAATGCGTGTAAAAATAAAATAAAATAAGAAACAAAAAGAAGCCTCTATCAAAAGTGATTTATTAAATGACTATTTCTTAGATTCTGAATTATATAGAACAAATGAATGACCCAAATCTCACAATCCTAAGAATTATACAACAGTAAAATTAATATGTTGTTGCAAGACCAAGACAACGGATCCAAAAGTTTTCTGGATGACTTTCACAGCAAAAATGATTATACCTCCAAAACTTTTTCCAACATTACCAAACAAGAGCAACTCCTACTTCCAACTTGAATTGCCACTCCAAACAAGAGCCACTCCTACTCCCAACTTGAATTGCCACTCCAAACAAAAGCCACTCCTACTTCGACTAGAATTGCCACTCAATCCCTAGTGAATTCTATTTATGAGTTTCAATTCTAGCATTTGAATTGGTACCAAGAACTGTATAAAGCTCAGGGTTTGCCTAAAATCATCATTTTGACTACCTTGTTTACTTTAGTTAGGTATTAGCTTTTAGATAACATAAAGAATTTTCTTATGCATTACAACTCAGAATGCATCATATGTGAATCTGCAAAGGATACGATATGATTCCTCTTTGCATCAATAGATATCGGAGAAAAAAACAGGATCACATAATATCAAATATTAGACTCTTAAAAAGATAATTTTTAAATAAAAGAGAACATTCTTCTGATAGAAACAGTGCTCAGCTGCATTTTGAAATAGTAACTTCACATGTCAAACTCTGCTGACACCTCAACTTCCAGGAAATGGTGCTGAAAACTTGAAACGAGCATGCGCTGTTTAAAGCCCAAGTGAACATGGACTTTGCTCCTGTGCTGATTACAGGTTCCTTGAAAACTTTGGTCCCACGCATCCAGGCAACTAAGGTCAGCTGTTATAGTTACAATATTTGCACAAACCTCACTCCAAAACATCAACCCAAAAACCATGTGTCTATCCTTGCAAGTCATTGGAACAACAACCCATGGCCTAATATTCACTCCTAGTCAGTAAAGCAAAGATCATGGAAACTCCTCTGTCATCAGTGACTCTATTTTTGCAACAGCATCTGGGCTACAAACATCAGCTTACAATCAAAGAATAGGAAGTATAGATTTTAAGCTTATTTTCATCTAATCCCAACTCACGGTAACTTGCTCAGCCTTGAATTAAGGGGCCAACGCAGCCAGGAGCCTGCCAAGCATGAAACCTTCAAAACATAATTTCCATTCCAGCTTGTAAGGTTGAACCAGATCAATTCCACAAAAAGTACAGCATCATTTCAACAAAAACCAAACTTTCATTTTAATGCCTGAGTTGGTAACTATCCAATTTGAAACTCAAGAAATAAATGAATTAAACCTGATCATTTGAATGCAAGATGTATACATTCTTTTTTTCATTTCTTTTCTTTTCTTTCTTCCTTTTTCTTTCCTCGGTGTCTCTGTTTGAGTAAGCTGAATTTCAAATCAATGGAGATTTCGCATCAAACACCTCAATTTCACAGTCGATCAGAAATGAGCCAACCATTGCAGGGTTAGCCCTCCATAAGAAGCACATTTCCTATGCATTGTCAATCCATAGGGATGCCCATCAAATCAACGACCTAGATTTTAAATCCCCTGGCCCAGTGAGGAGGGATTCCAGTAGTAAATCCCAGTTTATGAAAAAGGAACCCTACCATCTGGTATGTTTATCAACCCGCCATACGTAAATATTATTTCAAATGTACCAAAGCAGCAAAATGGAAGGTCTGCGTTTTGGGAGACTGAAGGGGAAAAAATGAAAATTTGGTTAGGGTTTTGCTAGGCATTAGCCGCAGCAACAACGATAGATTGAAGAAAAGGATTTCAAGGCATGGTGGAAAAGAAATTAAGAACTAGGAAGTCTAGGGTTAGGGTTTAAGAGAGATGACCTTAGAAGGATCGACTTTGGGGAAGGTCTTGACGACGGAAAGGACTCTCTCGATTACTTCTTCCTTGTCCAGATGATCGTCGTGCGACGACAGCCGTCGATTCCACGCCTGGGACCACCTCGTAGGAGCTCGATCTATGGTTTGGACGGCTGGGATTCGAACGTGCCTCAGCAGCGCAGCTCTCAACGCCATCTCTCTCTCTCTCTCTCTCTCTCTCTCTCTCTCTCTCTCT
>JAYJMB010042223.1:0-31939 GCA_036873735.1 Pouteria campechiana
TGGTAGTTCTTGGTACCAACTGATTCCGGAGCCTTCTATTTTTTTTCTTAGGCCTGTAACGATGTTCTTATTTGTGGTTTCTGCTAGTCCATTTGTTTGAGGGTGTGCTATTGAGGAGAATTTCTATTGGATCCCATGTATTCTGCAGAAGGATTTGAATGGTTCGCTTCCGAATTGAGTTCCATTATCGGTAATAAGTATTCCGGCGACCCCGAATCTGCACATGATGTTTCCCATTAGGAAGTCTGTTGCTTGTTTTGTGGAGATGGACCTGGTGGCTTTGGCCTCTGCCCACTTTGTAAAGTAATCAATGACAACAAATATGTAGTTCTTTCTTCCTACTGCCGGCGGAAATGGGCCCAGGATGTCCATTGCAAATTGATAGAAGGGCCAGGGGGTGCTGATGGTGCACAGTTTTGTTGCTGGAAGACAGGGAATGCTTGCATGTTTTTGGTAAATTTTGCATTTTCTCATATAGTCCTTTGAATCTTCTGCCATGGTTGGCTAGTAGTACCCCTGTCTTATTGTCTTGAAGGCCAGGGTCTTTGCGCCTATATGGTTTGAGCATTCTCCCTCATGTATCATCTTCAGGATTTTTTGGCCTTGTTTATTAGTGACACAATGAAGGTACGAGTGTGAGTGCCCTTTTCTGTACAAATTGTTGTCCAGATACATAAATTTGACAGCGAAGTGCATTAGCTTTTTGGCCTCGAGTGGATCCGCTGGTTTTTCTCCTTTTCTTAGGTAAGAGTGGATCGAGTCCATCCAGGAAGCCTCTGAGTCTTCTACTGTCATTTCTTCGGCCTCCGATATGCTTGGTTCTATGCGATGTTCAATCAATATGGTCCTCTGGGGAAGAAACAAGTTGCTGTGATTAGTTTTGACAGCACATCGGCATGCTTGTTCATCTCCCTTGGCACTTGGAGGATTTTGATGTTGCAGATCCGTTCCATTGCAATTTTGGCTGCAGAGAGGTATTGTTTCATCAACGGTTTCTTAGCTTCATACTCTCCAGAAAGCTGCTTCACAATGAGCTGAGAGTCACTGTGGACAGTCAAGTTGTGAACTTTAAGCCTGTGCGCCAACCTGAGTCTTGCTATCACAGCTTCATATTTGGCACCGTTATTGATGATGGGGAAGTCGAACATATTGCATATTCGATTTGATTTCCCTCTGGGCTCTGTAGTACGAGTCCTACTCTTGCACCTTCTTTGGAAATGGAGCCGTCTACATATAGTTTCCATTCTGGCTCTGTCGCTGGGTCCTTTTCCTTCGAGATTACCGCTTTTTGGCAAGGAGGTGTAGTTTCTAAGGGAGTATTCTCTGATGAGTTTGGCGTCTCTTCAGATTCTTCTATTTTGATGCATTCTATGATGAAGTCTGCCAAAATTTTCCCTTGAAAGTGGTCCTGGGTGTGAATTCGATGTCGAATTCGCTGAACTCTATGGACCATTTGATGAGGCAACTGGAGAGTTTCATCTTTTAGAGTACTTGTTTTAGTGGTTGTTCTATGTAGACTCGGATTTGGTGCCCTTGAAAGTAGGGTCGAAGCCTCCTTGCCGTAATTATCAACGCGTATGTGACTTTCTCCATGGTGGGATATCTGATTTCGACTCCGCGCAGGATCTTGCTAACATAGTATATGGGCTTTTGTTGTTGACCCTCTTCTCTGAATAAAACGGCTCCGATAGTCTCGGACCCGGCTGCAAGATAGAGGGAGAGGGTTTCCCCCCTTTTGAGGGCACTTAGTAAAAGGAGGGAGGCGAGGTATACTTTAAGTTCTTCGAAGGCCTCTCGTGTTCCTGCGCTTATTTCATTTTGGCCTGGGTCTGCAGTTGCCTCTCTGTGGAGAGCTTTGAAGAATGGGAGGCTTGTCTCGGCGGATTTTGAAAGGAACCTGTTGAGCGCTATTAACCTCCCAGTCAGTCGTTGAAGATGTTTAATATTTTTAGGCGCAGCCATGTCTTGGATGGCTTGAATCTTTTCGGGATTTGACTCGATGCCTCTCTGGGATATTAAGAAGCCCAACAGTTTTCTGATTCTACTCCGAATGTGCATTTTTGGGGGTTCAACTTCATTCTGTACTCTCAAAGGATTTTGAAGGTTTCCTTCAAGTCTTAAACGTGGTGGGTTTTGATTTTGCTTTTGACCACTATGTCATCGACATATGCCTCCATATTTCTTCCCAGTTGATGTTTGAATATACTGTTTATCATCCTCTGATAGGTTGCCTCTGCATTCTTCAAACCGAATGGCATTACTTTGTAATAGAATGTTCCTACATCTGTGATGAAGGCTGTTTTTTCCTGGTCCGGCTTGTGCATCCGGATTTGATGATATCCGGAGAAAGCGTCCATAAAGGAGAGTAGCTCATGACCTAATGTGGAGTCTACTAGCTGGTCGATATTAGGAAGAGGGTAACTATCCTTTCGACAGGCTTTGGTTAACATCATAAAATCTACGCACATACGCCATTTGCCATTTTCCTTTCGTACCATTACCACATTGGCAAGCCATTCCGGATAATGTATGGGTCTGATGAACCCTGCTTCAAGGAGTTTGTTTACTTCTATTGCAATGGTTTCCTTCTTTTCTGGGGAAAAGAGTTGCTTCTTTTGCCTCATTGGTTTGTAATTGTCGTCGACCGCTAGTTTGTGGGAGGTGATTGATGGGTCTATTCCAGGCATATCTGAGGGTTCCCATATGAAGACATCCGCATTCTCTCTTAGCAGGTCGACTAGTTCCTCTCTCAGTGGTGATTTTAGGGCGGAGCCAATTCGGATGATCTTTTTTTTGGATCCGTTTGTCAACGGGACCGTGACCAGAGGCTCTATCGGCTCATTACGGGTGATTTGTTGTTCGTCCCTATTATCCATGGTGTCTATCTGCATGCTTTTCGACATTCCTTCATTGAAATTTTATAGCATTCTTGGGTGATCTTTCTGTCGCCTCTAGCTATAGCAACCCATTTTCCGACTGAAAATTTAACTGCGAGGTGGTAAGTGGATACGACAGCTTTCATCTTATTAAGGCCTGTGCATCCCAAGATGGAGTTGTACGGTGATGGGATGTCGACTATCAGGAAATCCAAGTGGGTTGTTACTTTTTCAAGGTCATCTCCCATCGTAAATGGGAGGTTGATGATTCCTTTTGGAAAGACACCTTCTCCTGTGAAGCCGATTAATCGCCCTACACAAGGTTGTAGCTTTTCCTTTGAGATCTTCATTTTTTCATAGCAATGGTAGAAGAGAATATTTGCCGAGGACCCGCTGTCAACCATAATTCTTTTTACTTGGTAATTCTGGATGACAGCCGATATAACCACCGCATTATTCTAAGGGTCTTCTCCATTCAGATTATCTTCTTATGAGAAGATGATTGGAAAGTCTTCTTCTTCTCTCTTTCTTTTGGGGCTACTTTCCACTGTGTTTACTAGAGTAGGGGGATAGTTTACTGGGCCACCGGATATCACATTGATGGTTCCTGCCGTGGGTTGATTATCTTCTATTGCAAGGTCTTTCTCTCTCTTTTCTCGACCCCTACTCTTTTGATGCTTATCCTCCGCCTTTCTGGGATCATCGGCCATATATTGTAGTAACTTCCCTCTTTTGATGAGCTTTTCGATTTCTTCTTTTAGGATACGACATTCATCAGTGTCGTGGCCAATGTCTTTTTGGAAAAGGTAGTATTTATTTTGATCTAGATGGCTTCTTCTTTTGATCTTTGGTGGAGAGGGGACCTGATATCCCTATCTCTAGATTTCGTGGAGGACGTGGGTGGCAGAGCAGTTAAGAGTGTGTCTGGGAGTATCTCTGTTTGTTGTTGTTGTTTTACTTTTCCCGGATCCATGAGCAGAAGATACTTGCCCGAATCCGGGTTGATGTCGACTGTGGCTTCTATCCGGCCATGAAGGTGGGGATCGCGATCGGCTCCTTTATTTTTTAATGTCCTCTTCTCTGGTGCTTTCATCTGCATTGATGTGTCGATTTAGCATCTCCAAGAGCTCCGAGTAGTCTCTTGGGGGCCATAGGTGTAGCTGGTATCTGACCTTCAGGTTTGCAATTCCACTTTAGAGTGCTGCTGCTGAGATGTTGTGGTCTAGCTTTTCCACATCTAATGTATACCGATTAAATCTACTCATGTATTCACGGAGAGTCTCATCCTCCCTTTACTTTACCATCATCAATGACTTCACCATTCTTTTCTGCCTCCGTTGAGCTATAAAGCACTTTTGGAAGCGCTCTTCTAGATCACTGAAGGATTTGATGGATTCTGGTGTTAGAGTTTGATACTAGGATAATGCTGCTCCTTTAAGTATCGGCGGAAATGCACGGCATTTAATGGCGTCAGAGAACCCTATGAGGGTCATTTGACCATCATATTTGGCGAGGTGATCATCAGCATCCGTGGTGCCATCATAACCTTCCAGGGATGGCATTCGGAATCCTTTGGGAATTGGCTCCTCCAGGATTTCCAGGCAGAAAGGGGAATGTTTTGCCGATGCTTGCTTCTCTGGCCATCCTTGGGTGTTTCATCCTTCCAGTTTAGTGGCATTATCTTCTGGGAGTTTTCTTATCCCGGGGTATGAAGATGCTTCTCTTTAATGGCCATAGTCGACTTACCTCTGGATCGGCTCCAAGATGATAGGGACAGTATTTACTAGGTCGTTGGCCAGGATGCTCCTGGTCGGTGTGTTTTCTACGTTTACCAGATGCTGTACCCACACATCAGGTAGTAATGTTCCTAATGCGGGGTCAGTGACATAGACACCGGCTCCGTAAGGGTCTCTGGATCCGTTTGTCAGATATTTTTGACATTGGGGATGAGGCGGTGGTGGAAGAGCTTCCACGGTAGGGGGTCCCCATAGATTGTTCCCTCGTTGCCGCATAAATTGCTGCATCATCTCACGCATCATGTGTTGCATCGCTTATTGGTTTATCGGGCCGGGTTGAGTCGGCAAGTTTTCAAGCTGTGACACTGTGTTGTTCAGGTTCGACATAGACTGCATGTTGTTGATGACTGCAGGGAGAGAGGGAGCATTGTTTGTGTTTATAATGTCATTTGACATCTTTTCAAACTTTTTTAAAATGTTTCCCATAGACGGCGCCAATGTTTTGGTTATTCCCAAATGGAATGCTGATGCAGCTTTCGAGATCTTCCCTCCTTGATTCCTGCAAGACTAAAACACTGATTAGAGGATGGCGAGGGTGTTCCCAGCATGAACACTCTGACGCTCAAGTCAGTATACGGGGCTTTTGGAGGGAGAAAGGAATAGGAACGAGTGATCTGCCCCAGAGATACATACCTGGTCCATATTTATAGATGAGCGGGGTGAGCAGTTGGGAGTCTTGCGAGTTTATACATAGGGCGAACTAAGAAGTTTACTTAAGAGAGGGATCTATGGGGACGTATATCCTAACTTCAGATTTCACAAGATTGGAAGAGATCCCTGAAAAGGATAGCAGTCTGACATGGCGAGTTGCCAGCTCAATAGCTAATATGTGTTAGAGTTCCCTAACAATACCAATGTTGTTAATGTTAAAGCGGATTGTGAAGCAACGAGCATTGTTGGCCAAGTGCCTTTTGAGGATGCTAATATAGTTCCAGAGATGGAACATCTGTATCAGCCTAGTGTCCCCATTGGACTAAATCAACTGGGTGATGTTTACAAAACATCTAGTCTTGTTGCGGAGTAAGGGAAGTTGATGCTTCAACAGTTAGGATTTTAGAGGACTTGCATGCTCTCTTGCCAAATGTGTCCTCTACTGAAATGAGATCTGAAAAAGGAGAAATCCAAGCATCTCTCTAATCAAAAGGGAAGGTACAAAAATGGTATTTAGCTAGAGATCATTTTGCACACATGTCAGTTGGCTCCTAACCAAGGAGGAAATGACAAGCTACCACTAGTGATGATACTGATGAGCCAAAGGCAAGAACAAAGCAGTCCCCTATCCAATTGGGTGATGCGATATTTTTTCCTTCTTTAAGGATTGTAGGGAATCTAGATAAGAAGGGTTTCTTTATTTGGAAGCATATAGAAATTTTAAAGTCTCATTTCAGGTTTGAAGAGGAGTTGACCCATTATAAGAGTGTATGCCACAAATCGATGAAGGCACTTCTACCAAAGGTTCTTCTTTCATAAACAGGGCCGAGATGATAACCATTCAAAAGAAAGGTGTAAAGGTAGGATATTTCTTGAACATGACCTTTTCCTTTGTTGACCAAGTAGAGGAATTTGATGGGATCTTCTTAGCACTAGTTGTAAACTACTTTAAGCCTCATTACCATACTATTGAGACTCTAGGATAGTGTCATCTAAATCTTATAAATTGCAACAAGAGGAGAACGTCAAACAATTCCAAAATTGCATTGCTTCCAATGATGACTTTTGAATATTGGGCAAAACATATTGCTACAAGGCACATGTGTGTTCTAATAGCATTAGGAGTTTATGATGTCATACTTGCTACTTGTTGAGGCTTCTTAAAACACAATGCGACTTTTGGAGCTTTCTTACAATTTTGGTCGCCAGCTACAAATTTTTTCCACTTCTTATGTGGCAAACCTATCGTGGGAGTAGCCTTTGATGAATATGTCTCATATGATGAAGAGCTCAAGTTGATTCCACATGCATAAGATATTATTAAAATCTTAGAATGTTAAGGCGACAACAAAGAAACAGATTCCTCCCATCAGAATGAGCTCAATTATTTGGGAGGATTTCTAATCCAAGTGCAAGGATTAGTGGCCATCATGATTCCAAGACAGATAGAAAAAGAAAGCTAGAAAATGAATGAAAGTTATGGATGACTCCTGAGCTTCTTCATAACATTACTCCAGTTTAAGAATTGATCTTATTTCTAATACAGTGGCTTTCTATAGTAATATACCTGTCTTCTTCTCATTCCTATTGTGTGACATGGACGACATTGGTTCCGGCTTGTCAACTCGCTTCTGGTACAAGGTTATCCTTAGCCCTTCTAGTGCTTTCAAACATTTATAGATATTTTAGTGACATAGTGTCTAGCTCAACCAGCCTAAGCAGGATAATGACCCACTGTCCTTGGCATTTCTTTGCAAGTTGATTGGGCCTTTGTTTCCCTTGGACTTATGCTATGGAGGGATGAGTTGTTTTCCCAGAGGAAAGAGTGGTGATGATACAATTTGTGAAGAAAGTAATGACAAAACTCAGTTTCCAGATAGTGATCTATAGGTTGCTACATCTGCACCAATTTTCTGACGAGATTTATCAGTTGGTTCCTATCTTTAATGAGGAGGGTTATGATTTACCTCCTCAGAAAGGCATCACTGGTAAGCTTTTGGACTATATTGTGGCAATTCAAGATTGTCTACTACCATCATGAGAAGGGGGTCACTTCAGAATAGAACCCTACTTCCCACAGAGATTTGCACGTCAGTTTGGTTTTGACCAAGAAGTCCCAGGGAGCATTGTTGAAATTTCTTAGGAAGAGCGAGAAGCTGATGTCGGAGTTCATAGATGCTATGCTCATTGGATCTAATTTACCAACGACTCCCAAGACTGCACCATCTTTTTGACAGGCTGTAGAAGGTAAGTTTACATCACATATAATTATGCATGGTGGTATAGGATAAGTAGTAGAAAGATATGTGATCAGGCCTTTCCAAACCATCGGATGAAGACTTTTTTGCTATGGGATTCTACCAGAGAGTGTTCCACGAGGGATGATTATGCTCGCTTCTGGAGTCATTGTGATCGTCATAGGGATGCAACTTGGTGAGCTAGGGTTCTATGGATGGATGTGGGGCCTACTCACTGAGATATTGAAAGAGTGGATGTGAATGATATTGGGTGGAGTGGGTATGGTGAGCATTACAACATTTACCCAGAGGAGCCTGAAGTTGATCATCAAATTCTCACTATCCCTTCTTGTGCAGCACCGAATTATCAATCTGTGGAGAAGTACTTTCAGCTTTTCTCCTGTCTTTCCTTTCTTCTTTTTAGCTTACAAATACAAGTCTTACTTTTTTTTCATCTTGTGGATTTTGTTGTTGCTCTTCCAATTAGCCAAGACACAACAAAGCATTATGAGGTTGATTTTAATCGTTATTATATAGACGGCCGAGAAGTTTGGATCCAGGGGCAATCTCCTCAGAAGCTACCAACCTGAGTTAGGATGCATAGGGGACTAATGTTTGATGTACAATAAAAGCTACGACTCACCGTTCTCTCAATTTCCAAGGTGAAGCATCATCCAACAGTCCTGCTATCAATTGCGAACCTGCTTTGGCTAAAGACTTGGAAATTGCAAATGAGAGGGCAATTCCAACAAAGTGCTATAGTGACCAAGCGAGGCTCAAAGAGTTTGTTGAAGAGAACGATTCTGCCTCAAGCACTTCTAACAATTTGAGAAGCCAGTCCTATTTGTTCTTATCTGCTGATGTAATGAATCCTTTATAATAATGTTATTTTGTACAATTTTTTGTCTTCTCAATTCCCTTTCCCTTTTGAAAGTGAGCCTTTAGAGGGCAATGGATCTAGAGATGCTTTAACACTTTTGCTTTTTAATCCTGTAGCCCCCGCCCAAGCGGCTCCGCTCAAACATTTACTTTCAGTGGATCCAAGATTCTATTATTTATTTATTTCTTTTGAATTTTGATGCCAATCATTCTGTGATAGCTTTATCTATGCTGATATGACCCTTTGACGCTTCTATTCGCCCATGTGTACGAGGTTTAAATGCGACGGGACATGAAAACAGCCTGTTTTGACTTGCCAAATCTCCAAGCTATCATTTCTTTGGTTTTCACAAAGCCCTAGATGGTTTTGTTGAGAGACGTCTTTAAAATGCCACCGCGGATATATAGAAAATTATCTCCTGCTCTTGGTTTCTTCTTCATCCCTTCTATTTTCAAGTTGTTGCTATCTTCTTCATCCTTTGAACAGTCAAAATTTGCCTATATTTTTCATGGCTATCGAGAGGTCTCATCTGTGTCTGTTGGATAATGTTATGGATGCATTCTAGCTCTACCCTTTGCCTGAGGGTATAAGTTGGGTGTTTCCAGAACCCACTGCTTTGCCATAACATCCTAGCAAAAATTTAGTCCTCATTTCTTTAGGGTCTCTTTGGGAAAGTTTCCATCTCAACTAGACCAACTTCATTTCCCTTCTTCTTTCTAAGTATGGTATTTCTTCGAGACAATTTGTCCGTAATAGTTGGCCTTATAACTTGTGTCTTTGCCACTAGGTTCATAACCTTTAGGAAATTCCCATTTTTACCCTTGCCATATTTTCAAATATTTTTTTCTTGAGTAAGGTTCCTTACTTGCCTTATTATTTCTATCTTACCCCCTGTGCCTAAAAACTATTTTTGCGGGTGACTGACCCAGATGATAAGTGAAAAAGCCACTGGGCTTAGGTAAAAGTAATGGGGGAAATGCCTTTTTCGATAATATGGACAACCAGACTGGAGCGCCTACCATCTTTTCTTACCTACTTAGAACGTCATAGCTTTTATGTCCTAAGATATACATGGGTTGCTAGTCGATGCTATGTCTTCCGCTAATCACTATCGCCAAGCAAATTTTTTGTGCAGCTTTTCGAGTCAAGAAGTTGCTATTCCTAATCCTCTTCCCTCCTTAGAATCTTTGTTCTTGAACTTAACCTCTGTGATAGAGGAAGAGCGTGATCTTTTTCCTCATGTTTCCATTGGTCCTCAATTGGAGAAGGTTTCTACCCTTATGGGTGCCACTGCAACTCGTCAATTAATTTCGCTCATGCAGCCTAGAGTGAAGATGGTTGCTCAAAGGCAAAGGAGGAAAGTTTTCATCAGTGTCACTTCTTCTTCTCCTGGGTCATCTGAGGAGGGGTTTATTGTCCCAGAACCTCAACCAAAAATGGTTGAGGAGGCTCGATCTTTGCAAACTGGTCCGATTGACGTCTCTTCATATAGAAGTAGCTCTTCGTCATCCCCAACTTCTTCCTTCGAACCTGGTAAGGCCACCATGGCAGATTCGCCCACATCCTCCATTCTCGAGGTCACTACTAGGGAGCAGGTCCTTTCTCTAGGGAATGTTGGTGGTTACTCTTGAGGGTAATGTATTCCTCTTCTTCTACACCAATTTCTTCCAATCCCTCCTCGTCTGTACGAACTTCCCTTGTGATTCCTTTTTTGGCTGGTTTTGTCTCTCCTGGTTCTGGGCCTGTAGTCGATGCAGCTTCGGTGGTAGGTCCGGATTTGACTATAGGTAGGGGATCCGTAGAAGTTGCTATTGAGGAGATGGAAGAGGTCCCGGGGAGGCCAGCGGTTGCTAGGATGTAAGAAACTTTGGTAGTTGTTGAGGCATTTTCTTCTGCTACTACCTCCCATCCTTCTACTGCTTTTGTAGGTTAGTATCTCTCTCGCCCACTTTTGATAAGAAGGTGTTAACATCTTTCTTTGAAGGTAATAACTTTTTTCTTTTGGCCTTATTGTAGGCTTGTTTTCTTCTGATCAGTTGTCTCATGCTTTGAAGCATCCATACTCTAGCCCTAGCCTAGCTCCTTTAGCACAACACTTCTTTGGTGAAGATTCAAGTTCAAGTGGGCAAACATTTACCCCTGGTTCTGTGCCTTTAAGTAGAATTGTTGCCCTAGTCAGTCTGGGCTCCTCTCAAGCTTTTGCTCCTTCCAGTTTTGTTCACAGGGAAGCGACCCTAATTACTTCCTTCTTAGAGCATCTAGATAGGGTGGTGATCTTCGTAACCAAGCTTTCTTGTCTTGTGGACTACTCCTGGGCTTTGAGATGCCTTGAGATGACCTAGTGGTGGAATTTGCCTTGGAAATTGTACAAAACTCAATCACGAGGCAGAATTTCATTGATCGGATGAGTTGTTGCATGCAGCAGCTTGCCAATGTCCGAGATTATGTATCAAGTCAAAGCATCTGGAGAAGGCAGAGGAGGAGCTAGATTGGTGGTGGAGAAGGCTTTCCTCTTTGGCAGTTCAAAATGGGCAATACCCTGCATCTGCTAAACTCATTACTTTGAAAGCAGAGTTGGAAGAGGAATGGAACCACTTTCGAGAGCTGGAAGAGACCACTATGATTCTCAAGGCCAGGGAGGATGATTTGGTCACAGAACTAGATTCTGTGGAGGCATATCAAAAGGAGGCAGAGGCTAACCATGATGCCACAGTTGCTGCCACAGATTCTAAGGTGGAACAGCTAGCTCAGTTGAAGGTGGAAGCTGCTGGAAGCTAAGAGGCGCTATAATAAAAAATCAATGATTTGGAAGGCAGGGAGGCAACTTTCCAGAGGGAGGTCAATTTGCTGAAGATGGAGCAGATTGTTAAGCTCTCTCGGGTTCGTCAACTTCACTTGGAGCAGTTGGCCGTGGAACCTGAGTGCCTAGAAATATTGCTTCAATAAGTGGCCGAATCTTCATACCAATATACAATCTTGAACTTGATGAAATCGATTACGTCTTTGGCTCTGACTCTCTTATAGGAGTCAGCCTTCGCCCATTTGGAGAAGTAATCGGTTGCTGCTAGAATGCAGGCATGTTCCTTAGAAGATGGAGGGTTGATTGGGCCAATAATGTCAAATCCCCACCATGCAAATGGCTAAGAGATGCTTGCAAGTATCAACTCTGATATAGGTATGTGTCAAATATACCCATGATGCTAACATTGGAGACATGATTTGGTAAATTGCCGTGAGTCTGAGACCATGGTAGGCCAGTAGTATCCTAGGCATTTGACCCGTCTGTATAATCTTTGACCGGATGAATGACCGCCGCATTCACTAGAATGCGCTTGCATGAGTGCATATTGAATCTCTTCCCCATTAAGACAACAGAACTAGAGTCCATTAGATGCCTAGCAATATAGTGTATTATTGTAATACACATATTGAGTAGCTCTTTTTCTTGGGGCTAATGTTTTGTGCGTGTTTTTTGGGAGGATTCCATATTTTAGGTAGTCGATGTATGAGATTTGTCAATTATCTACCGCTAGTTCCATGTAGGCTACACATTCCACTCACTTAGTAGTATCCTCATCATATGAGTCAGGAATGCAACTTCATTGCTCAACTTTGACAATGACTTTTTGGCCTCCAGCAATGGCTAGAGCGGTTACCAAGTTTGCCAAAGCATCAACAATGGTATTCTCGATCCTTGGAATATGCCCAATGTTGACTTGAAAAAGTTGATTCAATAGCCCTTGCGTGATAACATAATATTGGCATAAATTGGGCTAGCAAACTTCATATTTGGTGGTTAATTATCAGACTACCAATTCTAAATTACCAAAGATATCTAGTTTTATAATCCCAAAAATTGAGGGCAATGTGGAGTCCTAAAACTAGTGGCTCATACTCCACTTCATTGTTGGTGTAATTCTTTCCCAAGTAGAAAGAATAAGGAAGGATGTCTTTTTGAGGTGAAGTGAAGACAATTCCAATTCAAGCGCTGACAAATTGGTAGCACCATCGAAGAACATTTACTAGGGAGTATTGACTTGGGTGATGAATACTTCCTCATCTAACAAGTCTTCTTGCATAGCGACTTTTTCATAAACTGAATGTGCTGCCAAGAAGTCAACCAAAACTTGTCCTTTCACTGCTTTTTTGCGAGATAAAGGTAATGTCAAATTCTGACATTAATAATAACCACTTTACCAACCGTCCTAATAGCATGGGACGAGTGATCAAGAACTTGAGCGGATTCACTTTAGAAATTAATCGAATCTCATGAGAGAGGAAATAATGCCTTAACTTTTGGGTTGCAAACACTGGGGTAAGGCATGACTTTTTGATCGGATAATAATAGCATTCCACATCGATCAATCGATGGCTACAGTAATATAATGCTTATTCCTTATTGTCTTGATTTTCTTATGCGAGCAATGCCCTTAGTGATTGCTCGCTCGTAGAGATGTACAAAATAAGTGGCTTACCCTTGGCTGGTGCAACCAAGACCAGTGGATTGCAAAGCGATGGTGTCGAAGGCTTTTTGGCAGACTTCATCCCTAACAAAAGCCACATCTTTCTTTAGTAGTCAGTGAAATGGCCGGCATTTTCTCGCTAAATTGGCAAAAAATCTTCTGAAATACAATAGCTTGCCTTGCAAGCTTCTCAAATCATCTAAATTCCTTGGGGGAGGCATGCTGCTAATCACCTCTGCTTTTTGTTGATCCACCTTGATTCCTTGATGATGGACAATGAATCCCAAGAACTTGCTTGACCCCACTCCAAATGCACATTTGAATGAGTTCCTATGTAGCTTATTATTTCTAAGCCATATAAAGATGGTGCTTAGATTCTGACAGTGTTGATCATGATTATTGGATCTTACCACCAAATCATCGACATAACATTCAACATGTTTGTGAAGCATATCATGAAAAATAACTTGCATAGCTCTTTGATAAGTAGCTCCTACATTCTTTAATCCAAATGGCATAACTTTATAGTAAAAGATGCCCATTGGAGTGCAAAACAAAGTGGATGCCTCATCTGCTGACGCCATCTTAATTTGGTTATAGCCAGAGTAACCATCCATGATTGAGAATGTGTCATAGAGCGATGTGCTATCAATAAAGAGTTCTGTATGTGGTAGCAGAAACTCATCTTTCGGACAAGCTTCATTGAGATTACTAAAATTAACACAAACTCAGATTTGCCCATTCTTTTCCTTTATTGGGACAACACTTGAGATTTATCTGGGAAACTTGATTTCTCAAATGAAGTTGGCTTCCAACAACTTATTGATCTCATTAATGATCTATTGCTCCAAGTCAGGTCTGAACTTCCTTGGCGCTTGCTTTACTGGTCGCTTGCTTGGAAAGATATGTAAAGTGCTTTTCATGTTCTAGTAAAGATTTGGTGATGAAGGTAAGACGCTTATCTTCATTTGTACCCAAGTTGAACTCTTCAAGTTCATTGATTGTTGGTTGTCCACCATCTTCTAACCCTGATAGAGCTGTGCCACAGGTTATTTATTCTAAGGAAGAATTGGAGTCATTATCTTCTTCCTCTGAATGGCAAGGGTCTGGCTCGTGATCAGACTCATGAGTCTCACTTATCATTCTCGACTCTGATTTGGGAATTGATGGGTCATCAACAACTTCTTTATCATCTGTATCATCAGGTCCCTCCAAATTTGTTGGTGATTCTTTGTCATTGGACTCAAATTCTTCCTCTTCTGTTGATGCATGGTGAGAGGGAGAAACCATGTAGCAATGTGCAATTATTGATAGGGCGGATGACATTTTTTACGTCTTGGACTCAATAGGAGCTGATTGACGATTCCACAGTGGGACTGATAGTCGACTTGATACTCACACAGGAGTTATTTGAGGTATACTCCTCATCACTGTCCACATCAATATCATCATCTGCACCAAGACCTATTTGATCTCCTATATACTGAAGGCCCTTTAATTTCTCTTTGATTGGAACCGGGATGAGCGGGCTGGTTACTGACATATATGGTTCATCAAAATAAATGCCAAGGAGGTCAATCATCCTTCTACATCCTTTACTGAATTTTTAAAAATTTTTAACAAACAGGAATTTCTTAGGTAGAAGATTAGAAGTACGACATTATCCATAAGGCAAGCCCATCTCCTTGAATACAAATCTTCCTTTTTTTACTTGGGACTATGATTCAGGTTCTTCACTCTTAATAATTTCTAACTCGACCAGTCGAGTCAATGGATAATTGTACTCAACCAATGTGGATTGTAATTTTTCTCCTTTGATTTCCCATTTACTACTTTTTGTACTAAGATTAGAGGATGTCTCTTGCTTTGATTGATTAAGGTTTCCAATGTTAATCTCAAAATGTAATGATTACATTGGTTTTGAGACTACTTGAGAATAGAGGTGACAATATTGGAGTAGTTATTGTTCTCCTTAAGCCTGAAGTGTTAACCTGGAACTGGGTGTTTTTGACTGGTGCTGGTTGCAGTGGCATATAAGTTCGCAAATAGTTTGCAACTTGATTCTCATAAAGCCCAGCTTATGGGGGTATGGCTTGCTCCTTGCCTATTGATGGTCTGGCGGACCCTCTTCCACATCTTCTTTCAAGTGGTCTTGGTGTCGACGTCCCATCTTAAAGCAACTGGCCTCTAGTTGAATACATTCTAAATTGGCAAAGTTGGTGCTAGGGCAAGAATGACCAGGTACTACAATGGTTATGGATGTTGAACTGGCAACTTATCTTCACCATCATCATCTACTTGGAGCACTTTCAGCTCTTTAATGAATTTTGACTTGTTTTCTTATGAGATGCTTATCGCAATATCAAAGCGAGAAGACATTGGTGGCAAGACCACCAAGAATGGAGCTGCCTATGGAAATAAAGCCTATGATGAGAGTACTTGTGATGTGGACCCTTGTCTTTTAGCAAAAAATGGTTGTTGCCTTCTATCCCTAGTTGGGTTAGCAAATTCTTTCTGTTGCACTGATTCATTTGGTGCCAGCTCATAGTATTGGGCTTCTGAAAAGAATGCCTCTAAAATTGTAAATGATCATACATTAGCCGATATGTGCTTCATTATGTTGTCTTGGTAGAACTTAAAGCATTGGTGCACCGTGGATACCACAACTTGGTATCGGTGTAATCATGGCCTCCCGAGCAACAAATTGTAGGACGTTGGTGCATTAATAACATGATAATTGACCTTTGTGAGAAATCCTTGAATATCAAGACTCAAGGTGATAATCCCCATAGTCTTTTGACTCTCTTGGTTAAAGCCTTAAATTATCAGAGTGCTGCTTTTGAGAATGGTTGGGGACATCCCAATGCACTTCAGTACTTTGAGTAGAAGAAGATTCACCTCAGATCCTGAATCCAGCATAATGTGGTTAATCCTTTTTCTTGCTAAATTGCTACTTACAATCAATGGATGATTATGTCCTGTACTTCCAAGCAATAAGTCATCATTTGTGAAGGTGATGATCCAGTTGCATTCAATTGTATTAGCAACCTCTACCAGGTACAAGTCTTTGATAGACTCATCTACCAGCACATTAATGAGCACTTGTCGAGACTCCTTAGCGAGTTATAGTGCGTCATATATATCAGTCTTGCCAAGATTCTGCTCAAGTGAGCGATAACATCATATTTTGGTTTATTCATGAGCTTTGGAGCCTCCCTTTCTTCAATAGGGGGAGAAGGAACTCTAGGTACTGGTTCTTCTTTCATTAGCACCTTTCTTTTGTTCTGAGTTAAATTCTTCTTGGATCATAACATAGTCATTATTTCAAGTGCTTCAGATGTTTCTTGTTGAGCATTTTCTTCATTTGGTATGATGTTGGTCATGTTGCAAGATACCTCCATAGGTTCTAATGACTCTTGGATCAATAGCTTGAGCAGTCTAGCAAATGAATATCTCTTTGGGTAATGGAAAAGCCTTTCCCAATGTGATAATCCATTCCTATGTTATGCATCCCTCTTCTCATAACACGAGGTAATAAAGGAGGACATTACACTATCTCAGGCAAAATCATAAAGATGCTCCTCTTCAAAAGGATGAATTCTTTGCACTTGTGCTTTAGAGAACTAAGAAGCGTAATCATGATATCTATGTATAAATGCTTCAATTAACACCTCCCAATATCTGAATGATTCGGCTGGCAATGTAGCGATCCACTTTAGGGCATGACCATTACCAGCCAATGAAAATGGGAAGCTCTTAATCGCATGCGTCTCATTTTGGGACATCATTTGCACCAAGGCTTGATACTAAAACAAGTGTCCAATTGTAGCCTTATAGTGTTCTTTGAATAATTTCATCATGGGCCACCCTAAGTAATAGATTTGCTTAATTTCTAGAACTGTCATTAAAATAGGAGCCTTCATGTAGTGCAGTTATTCGAGGACCCTCACAATGTGCGATTCTATGAACACTTGCTCCTTTGGTAAGTCATCCACCACCTTCATCATCTTCTTTTTAGCTTGATCAAAGGCCTCTATGAAGCTAGATGGCATTTGATGGTGAAAATAGGCTCTTTTTGCAGGCAAAGGTGGATTTATCTACTAGATTTCTTCTACTTCTAGGCGATCAAGTGATTGTGGATCACTCCAAGCAGCATCCCTCCATTTGTAAACATAATTGGCTGTGTTTTAACCATAATGCTGGTCCTGGTTGATAAGAGACTCCCTGATTCCTTCCTTTCTTTTGAAAAGAAAGTGTAGTAGGAACATATCTTGCAAGGGGATCTACTCCTTAGCGCCTTGTACTGCCAGAGTTTGGAACAAGTTCTTCTTTACTTTTGGAGAAAGTGAGTTTTCAAAGTTCTGATGCATTTTTGTAAGGCCTGAATTTTCTCTATAGCACTCATCAACATAGTGGAGGAGGTGTGTAGCTAGAGAATCACCAACATTAAATAAAGTGAACTCTTAATGTCGGTGCTCCCTCTGGCGATCTCGCCTTCTACGAGAACATTCTCGCTTCTTGTTTAGCTAGCTTGTGGAAGCTTCGCCTTTGCCAAACACCACTACTGGATTTTCAAATGGATTTTCTTTATCAGAGCTTAGGTTATCCCCAGTTCCCAAGTCTGGTAAGTTATCCCAAAATGCCGCCCATACCTCATCTACAACAGACAAAAGTGACGGTGATGACTCTCAAGCATAGAGCTCTAAGCAGCCTTGATTAAAGTGGGCTCTATTTTTCTTTTCCCCTACCATCTTCTTATAAAAGGATTTAAGTTTCTCAGGCTAGGGGTAATCCCAAATGATGTATGGTTGGAACCATGATGGCCAACAATGTATTCTTTTGAGATATGGAAATAAATTCTTTAGACACTCTTCCCTTTCTTTTTGCTTTGCATGCTTAATGTGACGATTTTGTCCCTTGCACCTAATTACGGGACTTGTGAGATGTCTTTTGGGAGAACTAGATCCCAACCTTCATCATCAACCATGATTTCCTTCTACACCTCTTGGCTAGAGGTTTTCAGGAGCTGACATTCAAACTCTTTTTCTAGCATTGCTACATCGGGAATTTTTTTTACAGATATGTTGTTGGCTGTCATTTATGCATCTTTCTTTGGTGTAATAATTTTACTCTTTATGTAGTGGTTAATAATTTTCCTTACTGTCTTATATTTAACCGTTAGATGATTGATACCCCGATGGTAACGACAGTATATGGGATGGTTCACCTTATCTACTTCCACTAGGAACATGGATTCTAGTAGTTTTATATTGCCTGATTTAATGAGCCCTAATAGAATCAGTACAATCTTCTCATCAGAATACTGATATTTTGGCTTTGGGATCTTCCTTTTCTTTGGATATCTGTCATTATCACCAGTTTTGGTCTCAGTGGCATTGACATAAATGTTTAGTCTGTCTTTTTATGGTTCTTTTTTCTTAAGCTAGAAGATGCTTTCTTTCTGCTTATCATCCCAGATTTTACTTATTCCAGAGAGGGAGAGGAGGCATTCCTTTCAACTTGCCTTGTTGGTTGGGGCTCGGAATGTGGTGATCTATTCATTCACCAGAATCTTAAGGTTGACCTTGATGCTGTTGCAGCATAGGTAGACTCTTTGCTCCTCTATTAAGGTTGCTTTGCATTTGTTGGCTTCCTTCTGCCAGCGAGAGATGAATTCCTCAATTGGTTCATCATCCCTCTACTTCAGGAGGGTGAGATCCACCAATGTGACATCTTTCTTGGTCACACAGAATCTAGCCAGGAATAGGTTTTGCATGTCATTCCAAGTTTTGACTGACCCTACAGATAACATCAAGTACCATTGGAATGCAGTTTCTTTGAGGGAGGAACAAAACAATCTTAAACAGAGGTTATGATAGATGGCATAGTTTCTCATCTTAAGATTGAAGAGAGTAAGATGGTGCTAAGGATCATTCGTTCCATCAAATGTATAAAAATCCGTTATCTTGAAGTCTGTTGGGAATGACTCATTCTCAATTTTCAAAAGATAAGGCCAATGACATATGTTGGGCATTTGAGAAGGCAAGTTTATTTGCCTTTGAGCCATCCAATCATTCATCATCTCGTTGAAATGAGCCACTAAATCCACCTTCATCTAAAATGGTGGTGCCTACACATTTGTGCTGAATTATTGTGATTGAATGTTCACACAAAATGGCTGTGCATGGAGATTGATATTAGGTGGTTGTTGAGGCGAGGTAACCGGGCAAATGAAGGATGAGCATTCCACCTCTAGAGGGTCTCCTTTTGGTGGATAGAAGACAAATAGTTATGGTGGCATGGTCATTCCCATAAATGGAGCATTGAGAGGATGCAAAGTATTAGAAGGTTGACCAGAATTTGAAGTTTGGCCAGCATTTTATTACGCACATAATTCTCGCAAGTGTTGGTTTTCAACCTCTCGTTATTCCAATCATTTAGTTATCTCCTCTATGGACGTAGCAGTTATATTACCCTCAGTCATGTATAACATAACTATCGAGAATGTTTGATGAATATGCATCAATTGGTGAGGAGATGTGGACATTTGATCGTCTCCCCCACCGTCTTCTGACAAAGAATGGAACATTGGGAGATGTACCATAAGCTTGGCCATCGATCTCATAACCATCCTTGGACGAGGTTGACTAGGTGGTACTGGTGACAGGTTCCTGTCAACTGAAGTGGTGTAGACACTAATGAGCTGCACCTTCCTCTTCTTCTGGTCTCTTTTCTTTGGGCTACTAGAGTCAGCCCTTCTTTCTCTTTTCTCTACCTTTAATGCCTTTCTTGGCATCAGAAGGGTGCCTATCCTATCTTCTCTGAGAACATGAAAGATTTGCCATGACAACAAACCTATTGTCACCTAGGCATTCATCTTAGGATGGGGATGGTATTGTTATTATTGTAGTGTGCTTCTCGGAAGGTAGCTTCCATCCTTCCTTCTTTTCCTGAATGGTCAACTTGCGAGTTGACCTCTTCTTGGATATGTTCCTCTTTATTGCCCTTCTTTGAGTTCCCCTGGCAGGTTGAGCACAGCCCTTAGCAGCTTTGCTCTGTGCATTTCTCCCACAAGGGCTTATAGGTTTGGGATTGATGGGAGTTTGTGTCTACCTCCCCTTGATTATCTTGGGAAGGTAGAGAGTTGTAACCTTCTATCTATTCTGGATAGAAAAAAAAGTCCATGTACTCCTGGCCTTAGAGGAGTCTAAAGCAGTGCCAACGATGGGTTCATCTCCAACAATTCTAGGAGCATGAGAAGAAACAACTTTTCTCCTCTGTCTTCTATTTTTTTTTCTTCTTCTTCTCAATCTCATTGTTGCTGGAGGTTGGGACATTGGAAGCAGCCTTTGGTGCTGGTGGAACAGCCTTGGATGAGGAAGAAATCAAGGCAGTTGACTCCCTTTTATAGATAATCGGTGCCAGGCCAGTCAATACTATGATAAAGGAGTGAGGGACACTCCTATCAAAGTTCTGTGGGAAGTTAATGGTGAAGCCGCCACTTGGCAAAAATCTAAATGCAAGTGATCTAGCCATCAAAAGTGACTTCTGAAAAAGAGGGAGTCAATGCAAAAAATGATCGAAGATCTGCCAAGAGCAAAAGAAGAACTTAGTCAATATCATGAAAAATAAAATCTCAAAGATGCATTAGTGTTGCTTTTTCTTAAATATGAAGGGTGGGATATTTCACGTCATGTTCACCATTTTTGTAACAAGTACAAAAAGAGAAAATAAAATAAAAAAAATAGAATAACACAAAGAAATTTATCATCAATCAATTTTTATTTTGTGTTTGATTGTCCTCAATTGATTACACTTGCTGTGTACATCAGAAAATTGCATTTTCACATCCCAAACCATAAGTGGTCCTAATTACATCTCCATAATAGGAGAAAACACTTGATTAAAACAAAAAGTATAATACATCTTAGAGACCTAAAAATAAAATACTCTCTCAAAATAAATGTGTGTTGTCTTTAGGATCGCTGAGTACATTGCGATGACTTGATATTTAGTAGGTTGCCTCAAGCCAACGGGCAAATAGGATGACACGACTTTAGACTGGGTTACTTGATACTAGGTTAACCTAAAGAATGAGTGTTTTGATCTAGTTGGTTTATTTTGAGTGGAATCAAGACTGAATGATTTCTATTGTTTAAACTGCAAGAAAGCATAAAGATAGTAGCTGGTTTATGACCCAATTGTTATATCCCAGAAGGATTTTGGACTGAGTGATCTCTATTATATTTAGACATGAAAGTGACCAGAAGAAAATAAGTGACTTACATTTAGTTCAACTTTCTCACATTGCCCATGAGAAGCTTAAGAAAAGTGGGCCAAGATGACTGGATGTACGTTAGCTTTCTCACATTGCCCATTAGAAGCTTAGGAAGAGTGGGTCAGGTTAACCGGGTTTAACTTATTTGATGAATAGCATTTGCCAAGGTTTGCCTCGTGAGTCATGACTCAGTGACTTGGTAAGTCATGACTCAGCGACTTGGTCTTAGACTTAGGCTTTTGAGTGATTAGATGAATAGTATTTGCTAATGTTTGACTTGATGAGCCATGACTGAAAACTTAGTGACTTTGTGAGTCATGACTTAATAACTTGGTCCTAGACTTAGGCTTTTGAATGAGTTGGTGAACAATGCTTGCTAAGGTTTGACTCGGTCCTAGACTTAGGCTTTTGGGTGACTGGGAGAGTGGTATTTTCAAATATCCCATGGAAAACCAAAAGCAGGCGATCTCTGCTGTTTAACTTGTGAGAGATCGTAGATCTATGTTGCAAATGATGGATTGGTATGAATTGAAAGGGTCTAAGAACTTAGATAGTGTGTATTAACTTAATTATCTAAAATTAAGCCTAATCATAGTTATCACTAGTGGTTTCCCTGACTTTTTATTTAGATAATGTGAAATGATAGGTGGGGCCCATGTCATCATCTCCATGATCTGTAGATCCCACCACTGTGTGGGGCCCACTTTGATTTTAACTCTACTAATAGATAGAGCACAACTAGCATGGGGGAGTCTTGGTGGCATGGCAGAGCACCTCCTAGAATGGCGGAGCCTAGCATTACGAAGCCTTGGTGGCATGGCAAAGCCTGGTGTTGGAGAGCACAATTAGCATGGTGGAGCCTGGTTTGGTCGAGCACAACTGGTGTAGTAAAGCCTGGCATGGCAGAGCACAACTGGTGTGGCAGAGCCTTAGTGATGTGGTGGAACCTGGCGTGGCAGAGCCCAACTGGCGTGGCAGAGCCTGGCATGGCAAAGCACAATTGGCATGGAGGAGCTTGGTGTGGCAGAGCATAACTGGCATGGTGAGGCCTTGGCAGCTCTGGAATTTAAGCGAGGTATTTTTGGAGTCATTAATTACATTTTTAATTTGAATATTCCAACCAAGATTATTTAGATGGTCCATAAAAAATACCGATTAAGTGTTCCCCATTTGTCTGGGCCCACTCTTGGTGTGATCTGAACCACTCTTTGTGTAAACCTACGGCACGTGATTTTAATCTATCCAACAGAATCCCATCAATTTTTCTGATGTAATACCAAAACTGCACTTCTGGGGGTTTAATTTCATCCTATAACTCCTGAGGGTTTTCTTCTAGGTCCTAGAGATGGTGATTTCGAGTCCTGATTTTCACTATCATATCATCGACGTATGCTTCCATGTTCCTGCCAATTTGGTATTTGCATAAGCTATTCAACATCCTTTGATAACTGACTCTGGTATTTTTTAATCCGAACGGCATCACTTTGTAGTAGAATGTGCCAAAGTCAGTGATGAAGGCAGTCTTCTCTTGATCAAGTTTATGCATCTGGATTTGATAGTATCTCGAGAAAGCATCCATAAAGGTGAGCAACTCGTGGCCAGTGGTAGAGTCTATCAGCTGGTCGATGTTGGGAAGAGGATAGCTATCTTTTGGGCATGCTTTGTTAAGGAGGGTGAAGTCCATACACATGCGCCACTGTCTAATGGCTATCTTTACCATGACTATGTTGGCCAGTCATTCAGGGTATTGTACTAGTGTAATGAATCATGCTTTGAGCAATTTATCCACCTCCGCTGCGATGGCTTCCTTCTTCTCTTGTGATAAGAGTCTCTTCTTCTGCCTGATTGGTTTGTGGGTATCGTCAATGGCTATCTTATTTGAGATGATTAAAGGATCTAGTCCAAGCATGTCCGAGGGTTCCCATGTGAACACATTAGCGTTCTTTCTCAGCAAATTTATTAACTCTTGGCAGAGCGGGGCCTCCAAGGTGGAACCGATCTGAATAATTATTTCCACAAAGCCAAGGACCAATGGAACCATTTCTAGTGGTTCTATTGACTTGCTCTTGATGATTTGTTGCTCGTCCTTGGTGTCCATAGTATCGATTTGCATATTCCATGATATCTTCTCCTTCAGTGATATTTCGTAATACTCTTTAAGTGATCTTTTGGTTTCCTCTGACTATAACTATTCCGCCCAATGTAGGGAATTTAACAGTGAAGTGGTATGTAGATATCATTGCCTTCATTTTGTTGAGGCTCGAACGTCCTAAGATGGCATTATATGCTGAGGGCATGTTCACTAACATGAAATCCAAGGGTGTGGTAGTTCTTTCAGGGCCATCCTCTTTCACGAAGGGGAGGGTGATAATGCCTTTAGAGAATCCTTCATCTCTGGTAAAGCCTATTAGTCTTTCCTCTATTGCCCACAACGCTTCTTTGCTAATCTGCATCTTTTCGAAATAGTGTAGAATAAAATATTTGCAGATGCCCCGCTGTCCACCATAGTCCTTTTTACTTGAAAATTCGATATTACTACCACGATAATCACCGCATCATCCTGACATCCTGATTCATTCAACATGTTCTCCTTGAAGAAGATAATTGAAAAATCTTCCTCCTCCCTCTTCTGTTTGGAATTCTGTTTGACCAAGTTCACATGTTTTGGAGCCGCTGGTGGCCGGGCTATGGGACCGCTAGTGATGACATTGATGATCCTCGCTATGGGTTGATTCGCTTCCATTACGATGTCTCTATCATCTCTCCTTGTGATTGCTTCATTTTGGAACTAATCTCCTCCCCCGCCCGATGTCCTCTAAGGGTTACTTGCCAGGCAGTGCAGTAACCTTTTGCCTTTTATGAGCTTCTCAATTTCTTCTTTTAGGATGTGACATTATTTTGTATCTTGGTGGATGTCTTTATGATACAGGTAGTATTTATTGGCATCAAGGCTCTGTCTGCTTTTGATGGTAGGCGAGTTACAGATTTGATATCCCTGCTTATGGATTTCATGGAGTACATGCACTGCAGGATGATTAAGGGGGGTCATGGGTGCCTTAGACGGCCTGCCCTGAGCAGATCCATAACTTTTGCTATTCAGACGTTGTGGAGGGGAGTGGTTGTCCTGACATCTCAAGGGACAACGGGATGTTCGATGTCTAGGGGCGAGCAGTTGTCCTAGCGTCTTAAGGAAGAGTAGTCGTCCTTGCGCCTTGAGAGGGGGGGGGGGGGGGGGGGTCCTACCCTCCGAGTGTTTTCATCCGCTTCCCTGTGCTTGTTTATGACTTCCAAGAGTTCTGAGTAGTCTTTGGCGGGCCATAGGCGTAGCTGATACCTCCATTGGCATCTGAGATACCATCCTGTAGTGCTTCCAATGTGATGTTATGGTCCAACTTCTCTATATCGAGAGAGTGGTGGTTGTACCTATTAACATACTCGCGAAGGGTCTCATTTTCTCTCTGTGTTACTAATAGTAATGATCCTACGGTCGTCCTTTGCCTTTGCTAGCCAATGAAGCACTTCTAGAATCGCTCCTCTAGGTCATCAAAAGAGCTGATTGATTCTAGGGCTAACATCTAGTACCACGATAGTGCCGCTCCCTTGAGTTTTGGGGGGAAGGTATGACACTTTATGGGGTCTGAGACCCCTACTAGGGTGTCCATTGTACCTGGCAAGGTGGTCATTCGAATCCGTGGTGCCATCATAAGCTTCCAATGCTGGTATTTCGAGTCCCTTAGGAGTTGGTTTTTCTAGGATCTCTTAGATGAAAGGAGAACGCTTCATGTGTTACCTCTCCATATTCATCTGAAGGTTCCTTCTTTCGTACCTCGTTGTGCGGTCCTTAGAGAGCCTCTTCTACTCAGGGTGAGATGAAGTCTCCCTTTCTTGGGTTTAGGTCTCTTGTCTTTGGATTCATTCTGAGATGCCGTTGATTTCCTTAACCAAGTGGTTGCCCACATCATGCTCCATTGGTCCCCCTATAGCGTAAACGATTGCGGGATTTGTCGGTTGTGCCATGGGGGGAAGGTTGGCGAGTTGCTGTCTAGGGATGGGGGCGATTTGTGAGAGACTTTCTGCCACATGGTTTTCAAATTCATTCTCGACCGGATTTGTCTAAGGGTGGGATGGTTGAGGAGGAATTCTACCAATAGGGTTGCCTTGTTGCTACATGAATTTTTGCATCATTTGATGCATCAGGCCTTACATCATCTATTGTATTGCCTGTTGACTGATTGGACTAGGTTGGCCTAACAAATCCCCAGGTGATGCGGATCTGCCATTTTGGTTGGACAAGGAAGGCATATTGGTGATTGCAATAGGGAGAGAGGGAGCATTTGTGTGACCTTGGATATCATCGAACATCTTTAGATTTATTTGAAAAATGTTCCCATAGATAGTGCTAATGTTTGAGTCATCCCTAAATGGAATGCTGATGTGGCTTTTGAGACAATCTCATCTAGAATCCTACAAGACTAGAACAAAAGGTCAGAGGGCACCGGGGGTGTTCCCGGTGTGAACACTCTGATGCTCAAGTCTCTAAGGGGACTCCTTTAGAGATGATAAGATTGTAACCAGAGCTTGTGTTTTGAGGCACATACCTAGTTGTATTTATAGTTGAATAAGGGTGCATAGTCAGAATGCATATGTAGCCTGTATGTGAGTGGGATGAGGATTCTCACAAGGATGAGGAGTCCATGAGGGTACAAATCCTAAGTCCCGGTCTTATGTGGTCATGTAGTAGCTGAAATAGATATTCTAATAAAGTAGGGATCTGACATGGAGCAATGCCAGCTGTGTATTTGGGTATCTGTGTTAGGATTCCCTAACAGGTATTATGTTGGAATATTGTATAGGTACAAAAATCCTTATCTTCCAGGAGAAATTCTGCCAGATTTTTGGTAAAATCCTTCTTTGGAATATAAGATGGAAGCACCCTTGGGGGTGCCAGATTTAAAAAAAAAATATTTATTTTACCAGTTAAGAGGTAAAAAAAATTTTTTTAAAATAAAAATCCAAACTTGTGCCAAACATTCCCACCCATGCATTCACCCCTCTCCTTGTTGTATCTCTTAACTCCATCTCACCCCTATAACTTGCGATCCAAAAAACCATCACTATCACTTCCTAAATTGAGCATGGTGATGAGCGTGAGAAGAAGAATCCCTATCTTCTCTCCCTCTTAGGGTACCCAAATTTGAAACCCACTAGAATTTTAGTTCCATTGTAGATGACAACCTAAATAGATGACTCACATAATGATGATAATGGTGAGAAGAAGGGGAGCATCTTAGTAGTGAATGATAGTCGGTGTCACCCTATTTGCCCTCTAAATAGAGTTGGCAATGGGTTTTCTTTCCCAAATCCATACACCTTCCATCTTCGACCATCAGCGATGACCCCAAGTGCATCTTTGCAACTTGACAACTCTTCCGCCCTTCAGCTAGACCCTCTTTTGCTACTATCATGAGCACTTATTTGCATCCTTGCCTTCTCAGGTAACATTCTTTCTACTTAGAGTGTTATTCTTAATTTTTATTTTACTTTGGATTTTTTTTCAATATTGGAGATAGATTGTATACATACCATTGCTAACATTTTCTCATTGTACTATACTACCTCTTTCCTACTTTAAAGGTATAAATTGAATCGGGTGGTATTTTTATTAGCTTAATAATTGGAAAATGATGCATGATTTTTTTTAATCTCTCTCTCTCTCTCTCTCTCTCTCTTTAGTGAGGTTATTTTTGACTATCTAATTTACAAGATATAATGAAAGCTAGCGCCCTAGGCAACTATCCAAAAAAGTTTCTTGCCAAGCAAACTTGCCACAACTCAAGGGTTGGGTGCTAATCCTAATACGATATGACTTGGATTAGTCATCCCTATCTTGTTAGATTCAATTTTACTCCAACCTGGTTTTTATATCCTAACTCAATTTAAATTCTATATCCCACTCAATGTAGGTTTCTCTCTTTCATCATTATAAATAGAGAGAGCCTTCATGCATTCAGTGCAAATGGTTTTCACTTCTCTCTTACTCTTAGTTGGTGAGGATTTTTGTTTTAAAGAGAGTTTAATATTGTGTTTGTTTTGGGTTTTAGGGATTTATGAGAATTCTCCTTTCTTTGTAATATCATTTAATAGTGAATTAATCTCATCCTTTGCTTGTGGTTTTTTCCTTTTTCTTGAAAGGGTTTTCCACGTAAAATTGTTTGCGTTATTGTCTCTTTGTTTCATTATCTTGCTATTTCTACGTTACTTTGTGTTGCCTTTATAAGTTTATTCCTAATAGATCCAAACACTGTTTAATTGGCTTGAAATTGGAGAAACTAAAACATTAGAGCACTTAGTCTTGGATTGATGAATAAAGGAAATAAATTTGAAATCTCCTATTTAGAGAGACCTCAATAACCAATTGATCTAAGTTTCTATAAAAAAAAGAAATGGCCAATGAAGAACTTGGGTCTGGCAACTTGTTTGTCCCCAAGGTGGTGCAGGGATTTAAAACCACGAGCTTGTGCCATTAATTGATATATCAAATGGTAGCTAGAAAGAAGGATGGGAGAGACTTGAGAAGTCAATGTTTGAGAAAAATGAGAGATGGAGACTACATCTTGATGGATGGATGTGAGTTGTGCCCTTTTAGCTATCATCGCTTTAGCAACTTTTCTATAGAGGAATGGTGTTAGTGATCCCTTTTCCATAGCTATTGATGTCGTCTACTTCACTTGGAAGTATTCCTCATTGAAACTGGACTCTGGATCCATCACTTCTCTCATCAACTACTCAACTTGTAGCTTTATCACATTGATGAGGTCAACCCTTACACCAACACACTAACAGATAGTTTGCATTAAATTTAAAATATTGATAAAAATCAAACCCATTAGACTTTGTATACTTTTTTTCTGTTAGGTTGCCTTTCTTTAGATCATTGTTTTTTAAGATCCATTAGAAGAAAATGTCATTTTAATGTTTTTCAAATATATATATGTGTGTGTGTGTGTGTGTATAATACTAGCTAATGTTTCTCTAATCTCCTTACCATCAGTTCCAGGTCAACTACATGAGGGACATTGTTATTTTCTAGTTAATTCAAATCTTTTGTTAAAAAATAAAACATATTTTAGCCAATGTTATCCAACTTATAAGTGGTCGATGGGACATCTCTTGAAAAATATATTACTTCCATCATCTTATGAATGGATTACTTGTTTCTTTAAATGCTTGAATTATTTAGATCATTGCAATTACAGGCATGTGCTCATCCCATTCTTCAAAGTGTCATATTCATTTTTGCTTAATGGGAGTATACTAATAAAACCTTTTGTTGATGTCCTTTTAGGAGCATTTGTTTTAGGTAGTGTTTTATATAATGGGATTGTCAATGCCAGACTAGCCCACTAAAATTTTCTATTCAGTGGCAACACTTTGCACTAGGCTTGATAAAAATAATCCTTATCCATTCTATATATATGCAATTGAAGCTTTCTTTGATCTTATAAATCTAATGCTTATTTTAAAATGCTATATATAGGTGAGTTTCATTTGACGATAACAAGCTATTTAGTGAAAGTAAGGAGGATAAGTGATCTTTTTGACATGAGAGGACTCAAAATGTTAGTGTCCCTCAATTTTAATTGATAGTTTGAAAACTTATATACTATAAGCATAATTTTTTGAAAACTATTACTAATTGTGAATGATCAAACTGTAAACTTCAAACTTTAAACAAGTTTACATGAAAAAAAAGTCTCATGATTTGTATGAACTTTAGATGTGATATTGGTTGTACTTGAAATATATACAAAAAAATAGGTCTTGGAAGTGTGGATAAGTTTATAATATGCGCTCATGACCATATTAAACTTTTTACTACTAATTTTCAAATTTATCAAAAATTTTGCAAAAATGTAGTTAAAATTTTGCTGCATATGATATTAAATGTAGCAGAAATTCGGATGCATGTACATTTAAATGTAGTAGAAATTTAGCTATATATTATTAAATATAGAAGAAATTTGTTTACACATACTATCAAATACAGTAGAAAGTTATCTACATATAATAGTAATTACTGCTGAAATCGGGTTCCGTAAAATATTAAATGTAGCAAAAGTTGTGATTGCATATAAGTTAATGTAACAACAAATTGCTGCATCAAGGTAATTTTTTTGCTGCATATGTCCAAATTATTTACAACAACATTCAACTTTGGCTGTATAAAGTTAATTGCGAAAGGGCATATGCAGCAACTAAGCAGCGAATTGTTTTTGCTACATATGATCATATGTAGCAAAAAATCTAGTTTTAAGCAGCAATTTTCTTTGTAACATTTGATGATTTTTCTTATAGTATACGTACTCAATTAGCATCATGTAAAATTGGATTAAAATTTAAATCGAGTTGACCAACTTCAGCATTCAATCCAATCATGTTTTAAAATAGAATGGCGGTCAATCTAAGTATCTCAACACGAAATAAAAAAAAAAAAATCAAAATCCAAGTTTAGTAAAAATCAGACTAAGTTGGTCGGATATTTTGATCGACGCTAACCCAATTTACACCCCATTATGGTTAACTAGAGGTTAATATGGATTCTGAATATAAGCCCAATCTTAATTAGCTAAGACCGAGCTAGTGTTTTAAAAATAAGGATGAAATTATGCAAATGGAATCAAGTGCTGATTTGAAACTTATCCAACCGAATCCTACCCTAAATTCATTCATTCCATTTCTAGTGCATAATTAGCGGAATGGTGAATCATATTCTCCCCACTAAGAACTCTTTTAGTACTCATGTGACTACTATTACGCCATGAAATGGTCACTAAAATAGTTACCCCTCTTATGTTAGAATGTGGATATTAGAAGTGGACCCCAAAGGATTGGGACGAATGGACTAGAAATTATAAGATAACATTTGGTCTTCTTGATATTAAGGGTTCCGATTAAAAATAATAATAATAAAATCCAAGCTTATCAATTTAAAAATCACTTTCGCTTGGTATGTTTTCCCATTTCATCAATAAAATTATGTTTACGAGATGCCAGCTTTTGTTCCAGAGAGTGAAACGAAAAGGAAATAAAAAAATTAAGAGGCTGTTTGCCTTAATGGGATGGGCGAATTATTATCTGTTTGCTATTTTTGTACATCCAAGTTAATCATATTTTTCATAATCAAATAGCTTTTTATCATTAAACTTATCTTTTTAATAACAAAATCCTATTTAGTTTTTTTATCTATTAATTTGTAATATATTTTCATTCCAACTGAATTATTTCATTTTATCTATGGGTAAAAATGCATTCCCCCCTGCTGAATAAGGAAGAATAGAAAGTAAAAGGAAGCAATAAAGAACAAAAAGGAAAAATTATCTTAATTTAGCGAACTACAACTGCAGGGCTAAAATTTAGCTTATTTATTTAACAATATCATTTAGAGTGTGATTGATTTGAGTTCAAAGCAATGTAAATGAGGATAAATAATAAAAATAAGTAAAAGGAGAGATAATGGTATTAATCATAAAATGAATAAAGATAAAATAGATACATTTTCTTTCATAGGATTAACAATAATATAGAAATAGTAGAATAATTATAGATAATTAGCAGGCAGATATAAAAATGAGAGAAAATAAAGTGGTTTCCTATGATGGGGCAGGCAACTGACATAGTTGTACCCTTTCTAAGCCCACATCACACAAGAGCTTAGGTAGAACAATGATTACGGCTAGGTCCTTGAGCTAAGCCTGTTTTATTCGTAGAAGGCACATTAAAATTGGCTAATTCTAGAATAACGATATGGCTAAAACAGGGATATATTGAAGTGATTAGCAATAGTTGGAGGTTGTCATAGATGCCCTGGCTCATTAAATAGAAATTTCCTTCTTTTTCTTCTCCCCATGTGTTTGATCTTGCTTTTGATGTAATTAACTTATGGAATAAATTTTTTGTTTTATTTGACTTTGTCTTTTTTGAAAAAAAATGCTTCCTCTAGGTCCGCCCAAGGTCCCCATGCTTCCACTTTGCCCCATATTCTTTACAAATGTCCAGCTCTGGCTCCTCCGCTCCCTAACATGTCACTTTGCCTTAAAGGCTAGCGGATCCATCTGGTTATTTTGTTGTTTTAAATCTTCAAGATGAATCTGATGACCATCTATCCAATGCTCCTGCAACGCTTTCACAAGAATGGTTTTAGTGCATCTTCCTTGTCCATCTTACTTGCTTCGCTCTCCCACTTTCAAAAAGTTTGACTTTTACGGAGCCCGGAACACCTTTGCACAAGCTTTGTCTTTTCAAATTCCAAAACAGATCATTCCATGGTAGCTTTTTCCGTACTGACATGATCAAGGTATAAATGCAACATGATATTAAAATTGTCGATTGTTTCCAATTTTTGCAAAATCCTAGGCAATTTTTTCAAGGATCGACTTGAAGAAGCTGCTACCATGGGGAGGAATCATTTGCTCCTCCCGCTCGATAGTTCTCTTCTTTATTTTTGCTCGTCTTATTCTCTTCTTGCTCTCTTTCAGTTGCTACTTCCTTCATCCAACCATGGCTGCTGAGAAATCATGTCCATGCCTTTCTTCCAATGTCAATGGGGAGTTCCAGTCTGTAACGCCCCGCCTTCCTGGAGCGTTACTAGTGGTAAATTCAGAGGAAATTCCGACAGAATCTCCCCTAATTTACAACCATTATCCTGTATACAACATACTAATCCACAAGAATTATATCACAAATATCCAAATATAATAT
>JAYJMB010042234.1:0-31929 GCA_036873735.1 Pouteria campechiana
ATATTTAGGAATCAAATAGGTGCAAAAGATGAAGTATTAGGAGAATAAAATATGACATTTTGCATTCTCATCAATACTAAATAAGCAAAGGAATCTCACACAATAGGTTGATCAGCTCTCTTTGCCTATACAGGATCCCAAATAACCAAATAAGTCATCCGTGTAGTTACACAATCAAATATTAGTAGGTATTCAAACCTCAAATACTTATCAATTTCTATTCCAAGAGGCATCCGATTCTAAGCATGTACCTCAGTCATGCATCCAAGCCTCAATCAAATAACCAAATATTGAAATCTCAAATATCCAAATATCCAAGTATTAACCAAATAAACAAATGTCCAACCTCATTTAAACAACCAAACTTAAGCATCCCCCCTCAATTATATAATACTTGTATTCCAACTAGTATCTAAATCAAAGCATGCAATTGAATCTTAGTCCATAAAACATCCAAGCATGTGTCAAATTCTCCATTACATAACAATTGTATTTCAACCAATCTCCAATTCCAAGCATGCATCCCAATCTAAGCATGCATCCAAATTTTCAATCAAATTACTAAATTAAACTCGTTTTCATACTAAATTACATAATGGAGTCATTTACGCAGATAAATACTTAGAAATTACATCATGATATACCATGTCAAATTAAATTAAGTAACTAACCAACTAGTTCTCATAATGACTCTGAAGATTTCATAACAAACTAGTTAAGCAGACAAACCAAACTAAATTCAATTTCCAACTGCAAGTTATGAACTTTATAATTTCATTATTTCAAATTCACACTCATTAAACATAATAATTAATTCTCCTAATACGGTATACATGTGGGCACTACTATGCTTTTGTTGCGCTACTCTGATCACAACAATTATTTATCATCTCACCTTATATAAGCATTTAATAAAACCATATTTCTGCAATAACAGCTCTAGCATATTCACTTCCTATATATATATATATCATTTATACAAATTCTTAAGTATCTCTGTGCCCTCACTCATGCCTTAAATGTACAATTAACATTTTCCTTATATTCTAATGTGAATTCATCAATTTGTACTAACATGTCATTTTCTAACATTCTAACCACATGCACCATTTGGTTCAACATTCTCCCCCTTTTTGATAATGACAAAACATTTGAGTGAAATAACTTTTAGAGAGAATAATCATTAATGTGAATAAAATTTATGCATGGATAAATGTATTATGACTGCCCCTGACTTAGTATTTAGTTTGCTTATTTAACTTCTTTTGTTGTTAGAGTTTGACTCATGTGGCTTGGCTCCCCCTAAGTAGGTACCATCATTAAATTTTACTCCCATATGATCCTATTTTCACTCATTGTATGATCCTATTTTCACTCATTGCTCATTGCATATATTTGTCCCCCTTTTTATCATAATCAAAAAGATATATAATTTTTCAAGGAATAATATTCAAGTTGTATGTAAAAGCCATAACTTAAGAACATCCAAGTTATAAATTATGTTTGAGAATGTAATAGAATCAAAGTATAATACAATTAATAGTTGAAACATTTTCTTTAGGTTGTTACTTGATAATCTTTAATTGAAGTTGAAGATCAGAATCTGCTACATATGGATGAAGAAGAGGTTTTTCCTTTAGCATTGGCTTCAGCATTCGTTGCCATCCTTCTTCTGTATAGAATGTAACTTATGGGATTGATGCATCTTTAATTTTTTGAGGGGCTATCAGCTTTTGAGGGTTTGGAAACTACTTTCTTATAAATTGTGGACTTGAGCTTGTAGGCTAGAATTTTATATCTTAAGGAAGAAAGGGGATTATTTAAGATGAGAAGAGGAAGTGTTGTTTTATAAGTATTTGACTATGAAATTCCAGATTTTGTGAAGGCAGTTCCTTCAGGTTCAATTACTCTTATCCTTTCAAAATAATCTAGATTATTGAATTCAGGAAAGGGTAGAGGTAAGTTAGTAAAATATGCATTGATCTGCATGAACCTACACTATCGATATAAATCATGTGGAAGATAGAATAGATTAGGGTTGGATATATCAAGAACCATGCGAGGTGGCCCTCTTGAGGCTGTCTTAACAAATAAGGGTTTGTTCATTTGAGGAGGGAATGGTTTGGATGATGATGATGGTCCTTAGAAATTTAGTATGAAGTTATCTATGAATCCATGTATGATCAGAAGATCAGGCTTGAAGTTTTTAGGAAAGGGTCTTTTAATGATATCAACATTAAGCTTTATGAATACAAGATTATCAAAGTGTGGAAATGGAAGATCCGGATAACTAAAGCTTGCCTTTTGAGCTTTCAACTCAGAGGAAGCACATTTATTTATCTTTTGTTTGTGTTGAATTTCTTCTTTTATTAATCTTATCTTTTTATTAAGTTTTAGTGGTGTTGGAATAGAAATGTTAGGAGATATAAATATGTGAGGTTCTTCTATAGTAGTGAGATAGAATTCTTCAGAAAAATATATAGCTACTTTTCCATTTTTAGCACGATGAATTTTTTAGTTCTGATAATGGAGTGATGAGTGGAGGTTTTTATGGTTTTGAGAATTTGAGCAAGTGGTATTTTTGAATCAGACATTTCTTCATCTAACTTAGATGGAGATGAATGTGACAAAGATGTAGAAATTGAAGAGTTATGAGTAGAGGAGGAAGTTGAGAAATGGGTACTCTTGATTGGTCAAATAAATATGGTTTTGTGGACTAGAGAAGGTTTTGGAGAGAATTGAGATGGTTGTGTTTGATCTTCAAGGGATTTTGCTGAGGAGATTAGAGTGTCCAGTTTTGATCTAATGAATACATCCTAACCTTGAGAGTTGAAAAATATATTTCAATACTAATAAGTTTTCTTTCTAGGTTATGTGGAGGGGGTCAAGTTGGTGAATGTGATTTGGTTGGTTTGAGTGATTTTGTACATTGAGGTAGAGATGGCGTAGCTGTTGCCTCCACTTCTGTTGCTGCTGATCTTGTATGTACATATTCCTTCTATTGATTCCTTGATCTTTCTTCTTCATTTCTTATCTTTTCTATTGCAAGATCTTCATTTTCCATTCTAACGCTTTCTTTGTCAAGGAAATCTTGGATTAGCTCATTTATCATTTTAGTCACAAAATCTTCAGTGACATCTTCTGTATATCTAATTCATTAGTTTGCATACATGAGTTAACACTTTGTGCTACTGTTAAAGTAGCTTCTTCTCTTTCTTCTGTGATTGATTCAACTCTTTCTTCTTCCTCTTCTTTTTCTCTAACCATTTTTCTTACCTTCTTTATTCTCTCAGTGACCACTTCTTCTGATGAGATGGATATACCAATTCTTTTCAGTGTCACCATGTTAATCATGTCTGAGTACTTGAATTCTTCTAGTACTTCATGTGATTGATTCACCTCTGCCTTTTTGAATATTTTGGTCATTGCCATTCCATATGGTAGAGGAAGTCTCTTTGATGATTTTACTTGGTGAAGTTGTTCAGACATGAGTTTGGCTAGATCTACCTTCCTTTTGTATTTCAATGCCCATAGAATCCTTGCATCCCTTTCTAAAATATTATCCCTGCTTCTAATCATGGGATATCCATTGTTGCTTAGGATATTGTGTGCAAGTCTTAGATTTACATCTAGATTCTTAGGGTTGAGACTTTTTACATTGTCCCCAATAGTTGTCTCTGTTAGCTGTGAAAATAGTTGTTTTCTAGATTTTAGCCACTCAAATGTCTGTATCTCTATCATGGGGAGATTTAAGCATTCTTTGATGCTTTCAAGGGACATATCTATTTGTTTATCCTCAATCCATGACTTCTTTATCTTAGGATCATAATTAAAAAGAAGTATTTTCACCATTCTCGAATAACATTTATCTTTGCAACTCATGAACTTGCTTCAACCCTGAAAACTTATCTAACTACATACTTCCATCTTTATTTCTTTAAAGAAGTCAAAGTCAATAGCTTTCCCTTTCAGTACCTTCCTTTTGTTATACTTTCTCATAAACTCATGATAGCTTTGTTTATCATTTTGAAAGATTACCTCAAGATGCCAGTTTCTATGAACTCTTAGTTTATGAGGTGGTTGCATCTCTTCTGATTCTTCGCTATCCTTTCTTCTATTGGATGTAGATACTAAAGTTATCTCTGCATTCCTTGAATCTTCCATCTCCATCAGTCGAGGTTTTAGGGTTCTGAGGTGGAGGATCTTTGGGGGTTTTTTGTAACAAGCTGAGTGGAGGAAAATGGCGCCAAGAGGATGAGGAGTAGAGATGAAAACAGTGGGAATTTTAATCACCCTTTTCTGAGGGAGGATTCTATCTCTAATAGTGATTGCGAGAGGTGGGTCTGAAACAAAGTTAAATAGAAGATTTATCAAGTACTTCCTTAGGAGCTTTAGACAAATTTGTGGCAACAGACAATCTGACAGACAAAGTGATGACTTCATTTGTTGGCAAATATGAAATGATGGAATTTTTTAATTTATTTTTTATCTAAGATAACATGATCATCTGAGGAGATAACACTAGTTTTCTTACTAAAAGTTTTAATTTTTAGAGGTTTGAGTGATTAATCTCTTTATATGCATAAGAAAATCAATGAGGCATGTACAAATGATTCTAAATCATTTACTTTCAATTTTGTAGGTAGCTTACTGTGTATAGCATTTCAGGCATGTTATCAATTAAGTAGATATAGAAGATTTAAGTATTTAAATTAGATAGTTACCTCATTTTCTTAAGCCAATAAGATACTCAAAAAGGCTTACTTGATGGTCTTCAGCTCCTTTGAATTCTATGAATGCTTCTTCTGACTTCTCTTTTCTCTATAGCTCCTGTAGAGTCAATTGCTTTGGTCATTTGGACCTTGTTAGCTTTGTCATATGTAATTTCTAATGTATCTTTAGTAACGTTATATATTAGTGTTCTATCATACTTAGTGGGAGATAGGAGTTCAAAAAACTTTCAGAATCTATCATTAATGCATAAAGATGTATGAATGTTATGGAACGATTTGGCCATCAGAATCTCTTCACAAGTTAACTTCTGGTAGTTAACATTAACTTGTAAAGCCACTCTAATACCACTTGATGATCCCATGTAGATGAATAGCTCAAGAGGAGAGGGGTGAATTGAGCATATAAAAATTATAGCGAAATAAAACTTGATGAGCCAAGAGGAAGTAGTGACGCAGTATATATGTAATTTTTGTGTTTGATTGTATGGCTGCTTCACTTCCATATTCAACTTCTCTTAGCCATTCCTATGTCAAACAAGCTATAGCGTGTGTGTGATGATGTGAGTGATAATATTATGCTTGATGAAGTAATGAAAGATATAAAATAATTGCACAAGCAACTAATGAAAATAGAGGAGTGCATGAAAGATAGAGTAAGCAAGCAAGCACACACACAGATAACACAATTTTTATAGTGGTTTGGTAACCTCATCTCTACATCCACTCTTCCAAGGGCATCAACTCATTGTGCCTTGGGTTCCACTATATCTCATATAATGGAAGTATACTAGTGTCCTCAACACTCTTCTAGATTCCAACACTAGGGGGCATGAAAAAGTGTCCCCAACATTTTTTTGGATTCTAGCTCCAGGAGGCATAAAGATAGTATTCCCAACACTCTTCTGATTTTTTGAGCTCACCAGTAAACTCACAAGTTTCAAAGATCACCAACAAACTTGTTAGTTTTCCTAAGATCACCAATAACTCATACAATGTGATTTTCTTGAGTTCACTACTAATTCACATAGTTGATTTGACAACACATTTTTTGCACATTATATTGCCTTTTCTTAGGCTGATTTGTACAAAGATTAAGCTCATAAATAAAATAATATCTCATTGAAGCTCATTAGATATTAATGCTCCAGGTAACTAATTATGATAGAACTCTTAGGCTCATTGTCTATTAGTGTAATGGAGATTGATTATTTAGGAGGAATTATAACTAAGAGAGATGTTTATGCATTTATGCTCTATTTTTATTTTTCTCTCAACTTCCTCAACCTTCTTCATTATTGCTGCACTACCTTTGTATTGCTTTAGAAACTTCTGCATGTTGGAGTTAGTTGGCTTTTTATTAATGTAGAAGACCATTCTGATTTCTCTCATTGAAAAAAACTATCTTCTTGGGAAACTCACTTGTAGCTGGAAAGATTGCAGTGCCTTTCTTTGAAGAAGGTGCCTTTTTAGTTTTATCAAATGTCTGTTGAAGACTTTTCTCATTGACTAACTCATTCACTAGTTTGGAAAGACACTCATTAAGCCTAAAGGGATGCAGCCTTTGAATATTGCAACCTTTGTCAAAGTGTAGTTTGCCTTCCTTTAAATTTCTTTCCATCTTTAGCTAATCTTGAATTGTCTAATCTGCTTTATAAAATTTGCTTCGAATGAGATTATAATTGGAGAGTGCAATCAACAATGTTTGGCACTCATGGCTTTTACTCTTCATGATGTGTCATGTTTTATCTGAAAACTTTATCAGCTCATGTATTGAATTTATCTCTTGCAGGTAATAGACAAAGTAACTCTGAGTAGATCCACATGATAGACTACTTCGTCATTGTCAAAGACCATTATGGTAATTTACTTCATCTTCTAGTTTGTTTGTTATAAGCAACTACTAAATCGTAGAAGCACAGATGCAATTTCTCTTCTTCATTGTTCATCAGATGATGTTTTCTTAATAGATGAAGTTTCCTTCATTAGGTGAGGTGGCTTTGTCTGTTGCTTTGTCTATTATAAGTGGCAGACAATCCTTGTAGCATGGATAGAGCATCTTCACAGCAAACGAAGTATCCTTCATTAGACGAAGCCTTCTTTTTATCAACCAAAGTACCTTTGTCTATTGTAAGTGACAAATGATTCTTCTTGATAGATAAAGCTTCTTCCCAAATAGACAAAAATATACTTTGTTTGTTGTTTGTTTGTTAGGATTAGCAGATGAAGTTTTAGCCGATTGACAAAGTCTTCCAAATGGTTCATCTTTTGGTTTGGCTGTCATAAGTGACAGACGAAGTTATGGTGAGCAGACTAATCTCCTTCTAGTCACTTATATGATGGTTGTCTGTTAAGTAATAGATGATTTGTTAAGGCATGGACGACTTGCTTCTTTAAAGGTTGTTTGATGGATTTGTTTGTTGTTAGTGGCAGATAACTTTTGCAGGTGAAGACGATAGACAAAGTTTTCTTCTTTAGCTACTATGCCGCTTCTACTTTGTCTTTTATATTTTCATAGGTTGCAGATAGGTTTCTTAGTCTCTTCAGTTTTCTGATGGCCTTTATGTTGTCTACATTTTGGCTTCTTCATTTGTCTAATTTTTGTTTCATTTTGTCTCTTCTTCTGCAAACTGAATTCATCTTTGAGTTGCAGACAAGTGTTGATTATAATCAATTTTTCTATCTTGTTCGTGGAATGATTTATCTAAATCTTCTTGAGGCAGATGCTGTCTAACACTGACTTTATCTGTAGACAATTTGCTTGATCACTCATTGAGACTTGAGCTTCGTGACTATAGATTTACTTGATGGCTTCTTTTCAAAGTTTCAGTGCTATTTTTTTGATAATTCTTATCTTCTTTCAGTCAGTGGATTATGCTTGCTGATGCGTTCATTGTGTATGCTATCCACTATATTCAAATTGCTTCTCTGCATGTTTAGACTTATTTTTGCAATGCTTGGGAAAACAATTATTAGTACCACACATGTTCACTCATATGTTATTGCTCATCATCAAAACTTGACTAATTGCCACATTCACTATTTGGTTCAATAACACTAGGGCTAATGAAACTCCTAAAAATATAAAGTAAAACCTTCAAAATAATCAAGAAGAAAAATAAACATTCAGAAAATAAACAACACTAAAATAACAAGTAACTTGAAAATAAGAATGTCTGAAAGACACATAACTAAAAGAAAGATAAAATAATGAAACTAATGGATTATGCTCAAATTCATTTAAGGTGAGTTGATCTAGCATGTAAGGTTGATGATAATTCATATCTATGCCAACTCAAATAACTCATTAGTTGATTAAAGTAAATGCTTATTATGTTCACTCATGAAAACTGCTTTAATCCATCAACTTATTTCTTCATATACTTTATGATTAAAACGTCTTTTGCACTAATATATTGGAAATAAATGTCCATATAAATTTGAACTCATTAACAAAGAAATAGTACAAGAATATTTTAAGTGTATACAAGAAGGCTTGAGTTGAGCATAGAAGATAGACATTAATGAAAAATCAGAATCTTTTTATAAGCTCTCAAATCCAAGCAAAAGAGCCTACAAGTTTAAGTTCTGGATGCAAAGGAATGATTGAAACTATATCACGGAACAACATCAATCTTCAAATGAAGCATCAAGGGCTTGTTAGTAGAAGCTAAATGCTTAGTCTAGACTAACAACAACAATTATGAACCCCAATAAGAAATCTATGAAAGAAGCATCCAAAGAGATTAGTTGTCAAACTTGATTACACTTCTTTTATTGCTATACACTCTAGATGCCTCTAAATAAACTACATTGGATTTGAATTCGATTGAGCTTATTGCTTTGAGCCAAATAATTACAAACAATCTTAAATTGATCAAAACTCTAACATCATTATAGTCCTAAGGCATACTCAAGCCTATTTGGGAAACTTCATAGTTTAAGGTCTCGAATAGGAATTCAATTCCTAGTCATTCCTTTTGTAATAATGCTTATAGGCTTGATCCCACATAAAGAACTAGAATTAAAAAAGTAAAAACTCATAAGGATAACAATCATAAAACACAAACAAAATCTCTAACATAAACAAAATTCCGTGAACATTTTAAACATCCAAAAACTTATACCTACTTAAAATATTAACAGCCACCAATAAGTTCAAAACCTTTAACAAAGAAAATTCAAAATAATTGCTCATTTAAAACTTCAATAATTGCTAACAACTTCGTAATTCTATCCTGAGTTTCAAATAGTTCCTTCTCCAAAGCTTTAATTCTATCCATAATCTCTCCATAAGCTATACATCAGTTAGTCAAAGGAAGATCTGTAGAGACATTTATCTTCTTAGCAAACTTTAATTCCTTCTTCCGCTGTCTCACCTCCTCTTCCAAAAAGTTAATCTGACTATTTCACTCACCTATCTCTCGTTCCATTATTGCCCGAATGTTAACCTCATATATTGTCTATCCAACTAAATATCATAAAATACAAGGGTCACAACCAGTCTTTAGAGGATACATAAACTTTATGAAAATAATAATCTAATTGATAACTTAAATAGGAAATAGATCTTTACATCTTAGAAACCCGAACAGTACAAAATAGGATAATGCATTATCACTATTGAATAATGATGAATAAAATATAATAAAAGATAGACATCCAATGTTTAACCAACTATAAGAACGATTCTAAAAACAATATAAAACACTAAACTTAAATTTTCATAAAAGACAAGAACATGTAAAATCACAAATGTGTGTAAAATCACAAATGTGAGTATAATATTACATATAAAGAGTTCAGATAAAAAAGTAAAAGCACTTAATCAGTTAAAAGATTAACAACTGCTTCCAACTCTTTAACCCTTAGGTGAGCTTTGGCTAACTCTATCTCTAAATCTTTAATGTGTTCTACGGCCTCCATATAAGCCATGGAGTTCTTAGTTAAGAGACGAGTAAAATAAAAATTACTACTTCTAACAAAAGCCAAATCAACATTCATCTACTTAATCTATTCCTAAAGAACCAGACATCTCTCTACAGCCTTCAAAGCGGCATCATTATTCTCACTTGGAATCAACGTAACAGAAGAACTAGAAGATGCCATGAACTCCTTGGTAAGCATTGAAGAGTTGTCTCCTTCTCCCAATCCCTTTGTGCAAGAAAAGAGAAAGACGAAAGCTTAATAGCTTCCGAAATAATCTGTCAACTCCACCATTAATAACTCTCAACTATCACCCCTAATAATGATGACAGATAATCATAAATTAAAAGGAGACACATATTAACAGTAAACCATGCATTGTCACTACATTTGCATTTGACATATTAATATAATTTTGATGAATAATGCATGCTTAATTTGTTAATAACTAATTACTGCTCTTTATAAATATACTTCTTGTAATAATGAAAATGTTTAATTATCAAAATGCTTAGAAGAAGTTTAATGTTATGAATAACCTAATTAATGTAGTAATTACATTAAATCATTTAATGAGAGAGAAAATTATGAATATACAAACAAGAAAAAAATATTCCAAGACTCAACAAATTAGGGGGAGAAGAACCTAAAGAAAGAAAATATAAACAAAAAGGGGGAGAGAAATATCAGAGAAATAAAATTAAAGAAAGAAAAATGATTATATGTAAAATCATCTGATTATGAAAAAAAGGGAGAGAAAAATATTAGAGACTTGTAAGAAATCTGAGTGAGAGTAATGATTAAGCATTAGGAGAATGATAAAAGGGTCAAACCCATAGGATTTTACAGGTCAGATATTCAGGAGGAGATTAAAAGAAAATTCTTAATTTTTGTAAAAGTCCTCAAGTTTTGTCATCATCAAAAAGAGAGAGATTGTTATTATTATTACACATGATTTTGATAAAAATAAAACTTATATTAAAGAAAAGAAACTAGTAAGCTTAAATCTATAATGATCATAGGTATGGTTATAAATTAATAAACATTAATTAATATAAACACATAACCATGAATGATTAATTAAACAAGCATACAATCTTCACTTTATGGTGTGCACCTCATAAACATTAATTAATCTTTTAAGGATAAATTTCCTAATTCATATTAAACACCATGATTACTTAAAATTTCATATGCATTTAATAGAAATATATATTATCCTTACTTTATAAAATTATACAATCACATGAGGATAAAATACATTCTGATAATATTTATATAAAATCAAACAATGTAGCAAATGTAGAAAAGTTCAAGTGCAAGATAATGATCATCTATAACAAACTACCACAACTATATGCTACGTTCCAAAAGAGTTGAACTGATGAAGAACGTGGAAGAAGAACAAGAAAAATGAAGCTAAAGATAAACAAGGTTACATTGTCTAAAAGAAGACTTCCATGAGTAAATACAATGGGAGAAACAAGGCTTCAAAGATGCACTACAATAAGCTTGTGTTGTCTGTTAAATATAACAAGAAAATTTCAATAGACAAATACAAGACAAAGAAGTTGAAGACGAAGCCACGGTTAAAGAGCATAATATTGTTTGAGAAATTCAAACTATCTACATTGACCAAATAAAGGTTGTCTAAGATAAAGAAAGAAGAAGAAGATCCATCAAATACTCAGACAATGGACAAAAGAAGAGATTGCTGCCGAGACAGTCATGTACAAAGGAGAAAACTTTGTTTGATCAACAAAGTTAGAAGAATGGATTCGTGTAAGGATAAAAAGGCAACTTGAACAAATAAGGGAGTGCAACTTCAGCTGATCCAAGATAAACAAACCAAGAATTAAGAAACAAAGGAAGTTGCAAGAACAAACCCCTTTTGTTGTTCGAAGTGTGGAGAGAAGTTGAAGATAGTCACCTCATCTGGATCAAATTCATTTGTTACTTACTACAAACAAAGCATTAGCCAAAGTGGAAGATGAAGTAAAAGCTGTATAGTGAGCATAGATGAAGCTGAATAGACAAAGGGCTGCTTGGACCAAAAAGAGACTTCAACAGATAAAGACACGTTCATCTACAAACTTACAATAGACAAATCTATGCGATGTGCTAAGTACTCCATTCAAGACAAAGAAGAGAAAAGTTCGTCTATCGCTTACATCAAACAAATACTACACTTTGTCTATTCGAGCAAGACAATGAAATGTTTGTCTGCCACCTCCAACAGACAATGAGGAACAAAAAAAGAATATAATACTTTATTTGTTAGTGCAAGACAAAGCGAACTTCATCAGTCACCTTCAATAGACAATGAAAAATAAAGGAAAAACATCTCACTTTGTCTGTTCGGAGACGTTTATCAATCGATTGACCCAACTTTGTCAGCACCACCCAAAGATGGCCTATTATCTACAATAGACAAAACCCATACCTAAAGGATCGATCAACAGAGAAATCTCCTAGAGGAATTGAGGAAGACAAAGAAAAGTTTGTCTATTAGTCAGTTGAACTTCATCTACAACATTCAATGTTCGTCTGCTACTTGCAACAAAGAAAATAATTCTTATGGGAGTTCAAATGATAGACAAACTTATGAAGAATTCATTTGAAATTTATGGCAAACAAATACAAACAGAGAGAGACCGTGACTTGTTAGAGGAAAACTCGATTTATGTGACTAACATACAAATGGCATCTGCACTCAAGCCAACATTATGTAAACTTATATCAGTCACCATTTTTGGCACTACGTGGCACTGTAAGGTTTTCAAAGCTGCAATGAGTCAAACAAGGATTACCTTTTTAACACAACTCATCCTCCTCTTTGAACGACAATGCAATGGCTCGAGACAAATTAGAAAGACCTGGACTTCAATGGCAAAAAATTCAAATGGTCTTATTCATTCAATGATACTCTCATTTTTGCATTTAATAAAACCATCTTCTTCAATGGTCGAACATATGAAGAAGCTATTTAAGGATAAAATGTGGGAGGATTCAAGTGGTGAAGGAAGATATTTCAACTGAGCTTAATCTTATGCAAATCCTTCCACCCATGGCCAAGAGCTTATACCTTCAATTATCTATTTTTGAGCTTAAACCTTCATATCCTTATGACTATTGTCTTTACATTATGGGAAGATCTTTTGGATTATATAGAGCTAAAAAAGAGATCAAATCTTTTCCTGTTTTTGAGATAAACACTATGTATAAGTGTATAAGTTTTCTAGTAAATTTGAAACCAGAGAGTTGTTGGTAAGCTCTAGAAAACTAGAAAGTTTGCTGGTGATCTCTGAAACCAGTGAGTTTGTGGTGAGCTCATGAAAAACCACATTGTAGTTATTGGTGAGTTCAGAAAAACCACCAAGTTTGCTGGTATTCTTCGAAACCAGTGAGTTTCCTAGTGAACTTTTGAAAATCAGAAGAGTGCTGGGAGTACTATTGTATTTTCATTATATGGGATATAGTGGAACCCAAGGCACAATGAGTGTGTGCTCTTGGAAGAGTGGATTTAGAGATGGGGTCCTGAACTACTATAAAAATTATATTGTCAGTGTGCATGCATTTGTTCATTTATTGTATTCTTCATGTATTTTATTATTTTTATTATTCATCTTACGCCACACTATACACAAGCACGAAAAGAGGGAAATATTTCAACAGGGGTTAAGCAATGAATTTTTACTTACCTAATTCACCCATCCCCTCTTAAGTTTATCCATCATATGGGACTCTACAAATTGATCCTGCACAAATATGAGTTTAATTTACATATCTTCTCATTAGAACATTTTCTCATACATTCAATGTACATAGATGAACTATTAACTTCCACAATGATATAACAACATTACTTGCATTCTTGAAATTATACAGTTCACATTCAATCTTATTAATATCAAAACACTTTCTTCAACAATCAATTATATTCCAAATAAATGAAGCCCTCATCTCACTTCACTAAGATCTAAGGGTTGAAATCAATTTTTTTAATTTCACGTAATTGCCTTCCCAATTGAGCATTTCATCAAACACTTCATTTACATTATATTAATTACAACATTTTAGTTAAATTCATCAAGGGAATTTCATTAACCTCTCTAAATATCCTATTACTAATCAATTTAAGTCCATTGAATACCATGGCCATTTAAGAATTTCCATAGATTATGCAACATATCTTGTTTTTGAGTGAAATCTTTTGCAAACATCTAAGGTGCATCACTCAATTTAGCCTATTTAAACAAGTTGTCTTAAGGAAATTCTATGTTCACAAGGATACAATCACCACACAACCTATTTAACAATTAAATACCCTTAAAAACAAGCTAATTAGGCCATTAATCCACTTAATTGTTGGTTAAATACTTATACTCAAAAGCTCATTTTTAGACCTCAATTAGGTCATGATCCAAAGACCAATTTCTTTTATTCACATCATTCAAAAACCATTACAAACAAGAAATCAAGCAATTTCTCTATGTAATCCTCACTCTCTAATTTTTCTAAAATCATTGTTCATAGCCAGCATAAAACCCTAGTCAACAAAAAAACTGAAAATTAATTGGGGAAAAACAAACTTACCCTTATTTTTGTGAATGACCTTCATCCCAAATGAAGAAGCAAGTCCAAATCGGCCAAGATCCTCCATGAACTACAAGAATGCAAGTTCTCCTCCTTTCTTTCATCATTCAAGCCGAGGGAAATCAGGTTAAGTCACAAGATTAAATGACTATCCACCTATGCAAGATGATTTCTTGGCTAAAAGGGCAAGAACAAGTTTAGGAGGTTTGGTCTCATGGCTAGGGAGTAGGGAAGAAGAAGGATTGAAAGAAAATGAAAAAAATAAAGAATAGCCACTTAAAAACCCAACCGTGCCGGTGGCACCGCGACGCCAAAATCCACTAGTCGCCTTTTAGTTTTGCCTTAGCAAAATGGCGCCACAGCGCCAGATTTGGGCATTGCAGCCCCAAAATTGCTCCTCCTAATTTTTTAATGTATTTCAACCCCATTTTTCATCCGTTTTTCCCAATTTTTCTTATACATTTACACCAGAATATTTTTTATATAATTCTAATATTAAAAAACATATTTAGTCCTCTTTTCATGCATTTTAAAAATACATAAAAATTTTCCTCGTATAAGTCTAGATCATGTCCAAATACTTGGCCTTATTAAATAATAACTTTATTCACCATTTCATAATTCATTCTCCTACATGATGGAGCAAAATGTTTTTACTAAAAACAATTACGATATATTTCAATGAACCATTACCCAAAATTATCACCTCAGGTGGTAAAGATCTTTTCAAAATGATGAAGTGTATTTTATTTTGTTGAGCAATTTAGATTCTTAATTGCATACTATCTTATTATTGAAAGGAATTGCACTGATCCAATTGCTATGTAAATTTCACATTTATTTGATTTTGCTAATGAAAGAAAAAGTGGAAGAATCTTTCAAGTGTATACAGGAAAAGCTTGAAATAACGACATGGAAGAAGAAGAATGATGAGAAATCAAAATCATCTTCTCAATCTACAAAGTTCAAGTTGAGAAAAGAAAATCAAGCACTAAAATGAAAACTCAAGATTGGCCTCATCATTTATAAGCTCAAATGCATAAATTAAGAAAGGAAGTGACAAAAGAGATAAGTTTGCCAAACTTGATATGTTTGAATGATAAATACATAAAACATGGGCATTTCACTATTATACACCCTTGATGTTTCTAAATAAACATTTAACAGCCTTGTTTTTGAAAGGATATAAGTTCATTAATTTGGGTTAAATCATTCTAAAATTTTAAGCTTACATATAAAATGATTAATTCTTAATATCATTATAGCCCCAAGGCATAAGTTAAGCCTCTTTAGGAAACCTCATAGTTTGAGGTCTTGAATAGGTTTTTCATACCTAGTCATTCCTTCTGTAACCATCATTAAGGCTTGAATTCCTAAGATTGAAATAATTAACAAAATAACTTAAATATTTGTGAATGCTTAAAAGTTATGCTCATGTCATGAATTACTTTATCTTATCCATTATTTTTACTACTCATGACTACAATGTTTGTAAGAATATTTGAGCATATACAACTTGAAATCATATGATGAGAAAATTCAAATAATATGTAATGATCTATTTCATCTCAAGTGTTTTTTGCAATTTCGACATCATCTAGAGCAGTTTTAGTATTTATGTCATAACTTTCTCATAAGAACTTAGAATTAAGTCATTCTTGATTCGTTAGATAGATAATTTAAAGGGCTTCTGTTATTTAATCTTTCTAAATTATCCTCCTTATATGCCACAACTTAACTCAAAGTGACACATTGACAGAGCAAAATTTCAAACTAGTTTTAGCTACTTGAGATAGTTTTATCCATAACTTTCTCATCCAACCTTAGAATCATGTAATTCTTAATGCATAGATAACAATAAAGGCTAAAACTTTTATGTTGAATACATATTTCAAATCTAACTCCAAAAGTACTAGAATTCGCCTAAATGTGCCACCTTGCATTGATAAATTCTTTGGTGATCAAATCTAAAGTTTAATACTAAAATATAATTCTTAGATAATTTGTTCAATTGATGAGATGCATAAATTATAGTGTGAATAGATTTTTAAAAGCACATATTGAGCATATAAAGTCATGCAAAAGGCCTATGAATTTCTAAAGATAACTGAATGAGTGTGGTCTGAGTGAGCATGAAATGCGAGATCTATTTTAGTTTACCCCCCTCTTTTCAAGTTTCATAATGAGATACCTTACAAGTAGAAATAATGATGTTCCTTGCAAATATGATCTTTAGATGAATTGAATAAATTTTCCATGAAGCACTTTTGACTCAAGCACTGAAATTTAATTGCTTTTGATGATCCAAAGTTTAAGTTAGAAGAAATAAACATTCCTGAAGATATATATGAAAAGTTGTTGATTTCTAAGCATGTGAATTCAAGGAACTTAAAAAACCCTGGGAAATATTGCAATTCACATGTATATCATATGAAGGAGTGCTATATAAAGAGCCGAGAAATATTGAGCACCTTTCTTTGGAAATTTTGATGAAGATTGCTTTCAAAATCATATTTCTCAGTCTACCATTTTAAGAAAGGAACTTCAAAAACTTAGGTGGTACAAAGCTCACCTAATGATCAAATGAAAGAAATCTCAATCTAAATTATGAAAATTTCAGTGTTGCCATCATTGAACAACAAGAAGAAACTACAAACTAATGAGAAAAACAAACACAATATTTAGGATCATGCATTGTGATATCATAACTATTGAATGACTAAAATAATGTGCGTTTGTCATCTTATGTGATTAAAACTATGATGTTTTCATTCTTGGAAAGATGTGGTAAAGTCTCTTTTGTAATCTCTTTATGAAATATGATGAATGGAGTTGTTGTGGAAAGATGTGAATATTAGTTTGGTGCCCTTTCTATCTGAACAAAAATTATGATTTGGATTCATCCTTGAAATGATATATGTATTGATGTATGCTTTAATATTGTTTACATATCTTTAAAACTTCAATTATAGTTATCTAATATTTGAATGTTGCCAATGACATGAATTCATTCTTTACATTGATGAAAACTTATCCTATCTTATGTTCATGGTTATGCTTTTTACGGGACCCAATAAGTAAATTTTTCTTCATGTTCATAGTTATGCTTGAAAAGTCCTATCCTCTAGATAAAAAGCAAGAGACAAATGGTAGAAGCTTTGTTTAAGGAAGAAGAACTATTGTAGACAAAAAGGGGGAGATTTAATTGTTTTTTAAATTATGAACTACATGAACGAGTAAAGCGGGAGAAGAGCTTATTGATTTGATCATATCTCATGCTCATAATTGTGATTAACTTTCCTATCTTTGAGATATTAAGGGGAGACATATCCCATCCTAAAGTCCCTTTTTTATTCTAAAAAAAGGCAGAGATGAATGAAGAAAGTCTTATGATGGGCAGATAGAAAATAACATGTCATGATATGTCTCTATGAGGAGAATAGAGTCATATATGTCATGACCTGTTTTCATGTCAAAGTATCAAACTCCATAAGATTTTACATTTCAATTAGATAAGGGGAGTTTGTTATTTGCTCATTAGCATGTTCTTTAAATTTCACAAGTCTTCAAGTTTTGTCATCATCAAAAAGGGGGAGATTGTTGGGATTATTACATGATTTTGATGACAATAAAACTTGTTTTAAGACTTGATTTATGCTAATGATGCTTCTAGTATAAATATAGAAAGATATAAATATATGCACTTTATTGGGATATCATTTATGTAAGCATATACATCTTGATACTTTAGAAAAAGGAAAAATCATCTTGATCCATATCATATTCAACTTGTTTATCATTCTATAATGCCTTGGATCATATGCTAATGTGCTTCAAAGAGTATATCCATGCTTTATAACTTATGCAAAATTTACATGGATAATTATATTATGATTTAGAATGGAAAATATAATGAAAAATATCAAGCTAATAATATGAAAAAAGTGTAAAAATTTCTAAGTGCAAGAACATTATTACAGTGATTTTGATACAGTAACCTACTACAGTGCGGACAAATTGCTCAGACAAATGCCTAGATAAAGTGTGTTACAATGTATTGCTATAGTAGCCTGCTACAGTGCCAGATGAAGTAGAATTGCCTGGACAAAGTTGCTCAGAGAAATTATTATGCTATAGTGACCTATGGATGAATCTGCTATAGTAAATAGCTGTAGTACATGCTATAGTAACCCTAAGATAAAACTGCTACAATAACCTCAAGACAAATTTTGGGTAGGTAGATTTATGTCAGACAAAGTGATTACCTTTTAGAGTGTTACAATAATAGTGATAGACAAATAGGTAGATAATCAATTTATCTATAATTAACTACGGATAAAGCAGTGCTACAATGATTTGCTACAGTAACTTCCTACAGTGAAAATTCGCTATTTTCAAATATCAAAAATTCAGTACACTATAGCAGCTATATCTTGCAACAACCTTCTTTCAAGTAGTCCACAACTTTTTTAGATTGTATAAATAAACAATCCATTGAAGGAGAACAAAATGCTTGTGGTTTCTAAGTGTTAAACAAGAATCAAACATCAAGAAGGTCATTCAAATTTCCAAGTGCAGAATTATAGATATTTGCTCTAACCATTTGCCACATTTTTGAAAGCTTAAGTTACAGAGATTTTAAAATATGCTCAAAGATGTCAATCTGAATACTCTATTAAAAATCTCATACTATCCAAAAAAATAATGGAAAGGCAGTGATGGTCAAATTATAATTCCTCTCAAATGCACAAGTGTATAGCAGTATAGTGTACAAAGCAAGGGTCGATCCTATAGAGAACTGTCAAACTAATTTAATTATGTTTAGTACTAAAACTAAGTTGTTCTAAATCAACAAGATAAATTAAAGACTAAGTAATTAAAAGTATAATGTAAGATAACAGAAAATAATGACAGTAGGTAATGTAAAAGAGATTTCAGGTTGTAAGAGTCTGAGGATCGGACTTTACCACTCCATGATATTCATTGTTGTGGAGATGTTGGTATCAATTCAACATCTTGGGTTCATTTATACACTGTATGATTATTACCGTTAGGTATTCAAGTTTAAATTAATTATTTTCTCCCGTTACGATACCTATGGCATGAAATCTCATGAAGATCAAAAGAACTTTAATGAATCAAGCAGAATAGTTTAGCATATAGCGTCTACCTTAACCATCTACTCATTCATTCAAAAGAGCACTAATAAGTGAATATTATTCACTTATATGTTGCATTTTCCATGCTTTATTTTGGTATATTTATGAGTTATTTTCTAGTAATTTGATAAATTTATGGTTGTTTGTATTTGTAAGCAAAGGAGAACAAATGAGCAAAGAAAATGAGAAAATCAAGGTAGGGTAAGAAGAGGTACAAAGAGGTACAAAGTCTTAGGCAAAAAGAAAAGCCAGTGTCGTAGCATAGACAAGCAATGCTACAACACTGAACAATGAAGGACCTGCAGGGCAAGACAAAGGCATACTGCCGCGACATAGGTTTCTAGTGCCTAGGCACTGAAGTGGTAGAAGGAACAATACCGCAACACAGGATGACTGTTGTGACACTGTCTGTCTATGCCATAGCACTAGCTTGGGAGGCAAGATTCAGATTTTCTGGAAAATGTTGAAAATGTTGCATAAATATAGTTTTTAATTGGAAAAATATAAAGAGTAAGAAAAGTCGCTAAAGAGTAAGAGCTTGGACATCTTTTGGGAGGGTTAGAAGCTGGAAACAAGGAGAGGAGGTGGCTACATAGATTGGGAGTGGGATCTTCATGCAAGAGCAAGAGAAGGCAAAATATTATTTGGTAAAGAGTTTTCATTAATCTCTTCTTGTTCTTTCCAATACATTTTTGTTCCTTTATCTTGTTTAAGATAATGTATATTATTTTCATTGATTATATCATGAGCTAAACACATTAATCTAGGAAAATGATGTAGTTGGATAATGAGTATTTGATGTTTAATGCATTTCTTTGGTTGTTCATTATCTATGTTGAGTGTTTAATCCAATTTTAATGCTTGTGAAAGAATGCTAGCCCTTTCAACATGATTTATGATTTTATTTGAGGTTGAGAAGTGATAATCAAATTAAACCATGAATAAGCACCATAAGATTGTCATGATGATAAAGATATCCATGAAGCTTATGCAACGTTATGAGTTTCTTGATCTTAATGCATTTTAATTAATTGAGATTTTCATAGAGATGTAGAAAATTAGCCAATTGAGATGGTTGCTTTGACTTGAGAAAGAATACCAATTAATCAAGAGAAATTCATTGTCAACAAAAGAACAAACATTAATTGTTAAAATTGATGAAGTATAATATGATTTATTTGGTGACATTGGACACCCCTAGATGTTTTAAATCATTATCGCTATTATTGTTTCTAGAATCCACATCATTGTAAGAGCCATTAATTTAGATCTTTTCTATTTACATATTTACATTAACTTATCATAATTCAATCCTTCAAATAAAGCTAAAAGGTAGAATAATTTAGTATTTGGTGAACTTAGTCTTTGTGGGAATGATATCTCACTCACTCTTTATTACTTGTTCATGACATGTGCACTTGCGTTAAGGAAAATTCACAACAAGCACAATACATGGTTTAGCATATGGCATCTACATTAACTATATACTCAAATATAATCAAGCTAATCCACACAATTGGTGATCAAACAATTAAATAGACGATTGCATTATATACAATGAATGAAATAAGATAATATTGAATTAGTAAGCCAACAATCTCTGTTAACAATGGATATCAAGGAGGGCTACATCATTTCCCAAAAAAAAAAAGAATTAAGTTCATAATGAAAACATAAATAAAACTCTCTGAAATATGCAGGATTACAAAACTCAAAATTCTTCTCTTGCTCCCTTGTTTCTCTTCCTATTCTGAACTGTGTTCTTTCCCCTTAAAACTCTGTCTTTAATGTCCTTAAATAACCCAAGCAGCAAGGTTTTAGTAGAACTCCTCCATGAATTTCAATCCTTTATGCACAAAGATCCTCTTCTAAGAATAACTCTATCTTTTCACAAGACAAGATAGCTTCCATGTGTAAAATCCAAAATAGATATAATTGTTGTACAACTAATTTCTAAAAATGCCTTCCAAAAATTGCAACAGCTTACACATTCCAAACTTTAGAAAATTTAACAACTTGTGCGAAGGAATTTGCTTCTAAAGATAACTCAAATAATTGCAAGTGCTGATCTTGTGGGACCCAATTGCTAAAAATACATTGTTAATTTCAAAAATCATACTTTAGATAACAACATTACATTCAACATATCTGAAATTTTCATATTTCACACTTCTATTTCATCCCAAAACTATTTTCTGCATTTTTTGAATCTGCTTTGTCTATGGGTAGTCTATAGATAAAGTTCTATCTCAAGCAGACATAGTTCTACTAACTACAGACAAAGTTCTGTCACCAGTAGATGAAGTTCTACTTACTATAGACAAAGTTCTGTCAGTAACAGATGAAGTTCTACTAACTACAAACAAAGTTCTTCTAGAGACAATTTTAGTATTTTGATCATAACCATGATTCTTTTTGCATTGGATAGATAGTTTAAGGAGATACAACTTTTATGTTGATAACTTTATTTGAATCATCCATATTCTATGAGTCATGGGGCCTCAAAGTGATGCCTTCTGACAGACAAAGTAGCATACGAATGTGAAGCTTTAGACATAGTTGCATTGTTTTAGCAATAAATTTCTCATATAAACTCAAACTCATATGATTAGTGATGAATTGGAAAGCTAAAAACAAAGGCTAAAACGTTCATGTTGAATATATTTTCCAAATATGCCTCCATTAGTCTTAGAAATTACTTTAAAGTGATGTCTTTTATAATATTTAGTTTCATTTTACAGAATTTTATGTATGCAACAAAACAAACTCTGTTAAGTATAATATTCACTTAAATGTCAATATAAACCACTAAAAACATATTAAAAGAGAACTTTAAACATGTAAATTTAGATATAAAGATATGATATATTATAAGATTATTAGGCAGTAGATAGAAAATGTTCAAAAAGTAAACATATTTGTCCAAAAATGAAGAAGTCCTGATTCATCCAAAACTTAATTCAGAAAAATGAAAATGTGAAGTGACTTTGTTCGATGTACTACTGGAAAGATGATTCATCCATGCTAATCGGATTTGTCTACTTACCTCAGACAAACTAAAAGATGAAGAGACTTGGTCTGATGTAAAACTGGAAGGAATGATTCATCTTAGATTAGTTTCAGAAGAATGAAGTAAAGCTACAGACAAATTAAATTGGTGGAATTTGTCCAAATTTATTATCTTCTTTCCAAAACCATGAATCAAGTCAGAGCTGCAACATCTCCTCTTCTTCAGTTGCCTAAACCAGCTATTTACCTTCTTCTATGTCAAGGTCAACACTACAAAATGACTCTAAGTATATGGGAATTAATTAAAAGATAAAAATTTAAAATGGGAGATTATCAGAATAGTCTTCTACATTTATTCCTGCTCATCTACCTTCATCTCTGCATTCAATGAAGATGATCTTCCTCCAATGATTGAGTTTTCAAGAGAGCTATTTAAGAAGAAGAGATGAGACAATTCAAAAGTGGTGGAGTATTTTTCAAGAGCCTAAATCTTCTACAAAACCTTTCACCCAAGGACAAGAGTTTTATCTTCTAAATATCCATTCAAGAGCTTCAATCTTTAAAATCTTTAAGGAAATAACTTTTGCAACATAGAGAGCCACTCAAATCTTCAAGTCTTCCCTTGTGCTTACATTAAGAAATTTGCAAAGTGTGCTTAACCTTCTTATTCTTATATCTTTGTAATTGCCTTGAGCTGATAGTGTGGATTAGACTCAAGAAGGGCTATAACTATTTGTTGAGATAAGAGACACTATGTTTATGCCCTCTGGAGCTGAAATCCAAAAGAGTGTTAGGAACACTAGTTTATGCCTCCTAGAGTTGGAATCCAGAAATGTGCTAGGAGTACTGTGTTTATGCCCTCTAGAGTTAGAATCTAGAAGAGTGCTAAAAGCACTGATTATTTTCAATTATATGGGATATAGTTGAACCCAAGGCACATGGTGGTGTGCTTTTGGAAGAGTAGAGTAGGGACAGTGGTGGAATTATAGGGAATGGGACCGACTATAGAGGTATAGCCTATGATGAGAATCCTTGTGATGTGGAATCTTGTCTCTTGGTGACAAACAGTTGTTGCCTCCTATCTATAGTAGGCTTGGGAAATTCTTTTCCTGCTTTGGTTCATTTGATGCTAGCTCATAATATTGGGTCTCTAAGTAAAATACCTCTAAAATTGTGAATGACTATACATCAACTGATATGCGCCTTATCACACCATCCTGATATAATTTAAAGTATTGATGTGTTGTGGATGCCACAACTTGGTAGCGATGTAACCATGGCCTATTGAGCAACAAGTTGTAAGACGTTGGTGCATTGATGATGTGAAAATTAACTTTTGTGAGGAGCCTTTCAATATTAAGACTCAAGGTGATAGTCTCAATAGTCCTTCGGCTCTCTTGGTTGAAGCCCTGGATCACAAGGGTAGTGCTTTTGAGCACAGATGAACACATCCCCTCAACACTTTGAGCAAAAGAATATTCACCATAGATCTTGAATCCAACATAAATGCTTAATCCTTTCTCCAGCTAGGTCGCCGCTTATAAATAGTGATTGATTGTGCTCTGTGCTTCCAAGTAATAAGTCATCATTTGTAAAAGTGATTCTCTGGTTGCACTCAATCATAGTGGCAACCTCTGCCAGGCACAAGTCCTTGATGGACTCATCTACTAGCACATTGATGAGTGCTTGTTGAGACTCCTTAGAGAGCTACGATGCCTTGTATACTCAGCCTTGATGGGATTCTATGCAAGTGAGCAATGATGTTGTATTCTGGCTTATTTGAGAGCTCAGGAGCTACCCTTTCTTCAACAAGGGGATAAGGAACTTCAGGCACCGACTCTTCTTGCATTGGTGCCTTCCCTTTGTCTTGGGCCATATTTTTCCCAAATCTTAACATGACCATTATTTCTAGTGATTCAAAAACTTCTTATGGAGCATTCTCTTCAACTAGCATGACACTAGTCATATTGCAAGATACCTCCATAGTTTCTAAAGGTTCTTGGATCAACAACTTAAGCAATCTGAGGAATGACATAGGGACTTCTTTTGGTAATGGAAAAGTCTTTCCCAATTCGATGATGCATTCTCATACTATGCACCCCTCTTCTCACAACACAAGGTAATAAGGGTGAACATTACACCATCTCAAGGAGAAATCACAAAGATGTTCCCATTTGAGAGGATGCATTCCTCGAAATCATAAAGATGTTCCATTCTTTGACACCTTGAATTGTTGGGGTCTGAAACCAATTCTTCTTCACTTTTGGGGAAAGTGAATGCTTAAAGCTCCAATACATCTTCCTAAGATTTGGATGTTCCCCACAACATTCATGATTGTAGTGAAGGAGGAGTATGATTTGCAAATTGCCAACATTAAATAAAGTGAATCCTTAGTGTTGATGTTCCCGTTGGTGATCACACCTTCTAAGAGAACGTTCCCGCTTCTTGTTTTACTAGCTTATGGAAGTCTCGCCTTCCTTGATGCGGAACAAGAGGCCACTACTGGATATTCAAATGGATTATCTGCATCAAGGCTTGAGTTACTCCTAGTTCACAAGTCTGATAAGTTATTCCAAAATGTCATCCATACTTCATCTACAGTTGATGAAAGTTATAGTGATGGCCCCCAAGCATAAAGCTCTGGGCACCCTTGATCAAGGTAGGTTTTTCTCTTCTTTTTCCCCACCATTTTTTTTAGAAGGATTTGAGCCTCTTAGGCTAGAGGTAATTCTCAATGATGTATGGCTAAAACCATGATGACCAACAATGTATTCTTTCGGGCCATGGGAATATATTTTTCAGACGAACCTCCCTTTCCTTTTGCTGTTCATGTTTGATTTGATGGTTTTGTCATTTGTATCTCATCAATGGGACTTCTAGGATGTCCTTTAGATAAATAAGATCACAATCTTCATCATCAACCATGACTTCCCTTTGCATTTCTTGACCAGAGGTTTTAGGGAACCGATGATTGAACTCTTGTTTTGGCATTGTCAAATATGGAATTTCTTTCACCAATATGTTGTTGGAGGTTACTTGTGCATCCTTCTTCAGTGTGATGGCCCAATTTTTCATGCAATGGTTAATAATACTCCTTATCACCTTGCATTTGACCATTGGGTGATTGATACCTTGATTGTAATGCTAGTATAAGAGATGGTTCACCTTATCTGATTCAGCCAAGAATAAGGGTTTGGTAGCTTTATATTGCTTGATTGGATGATCCCTAATAGAATTAGTACCACCTCATCAGAGTACTAATATTTTGGCTTCAAGATCTCCCTTTTCCTTAGCTGTCTGTCATTACCACCACTTTTGGTTTCAGTGGTGTTGATAGAAATGCTTGATTTGCCTTTCCTTGGTTCTTTCTTCTTTGGTCTTAATGAGCTCTATTTTTGCTTATCATCCCTGAATTTACTTTTCCCAAAGAGAGAGAGAGAGAAGAGGCATTCCTTTCGACTTACCTCATTATTAGTATCCTGAAGGTAGTTATCTGCTCATTTACTAGAATAGCAAGGTAGACCTTGATAACATTTCAGCATAGGTAAACTCTTTAGTCTTTAGTTAAGGTCACCACACATTTTTTGGCTTCCCTCTGCTAGCAAGAGATGAATTCTTCTACTAGTTCATCCTTCCTTTGCTTCATGAGTGAGATTTCTACCAGTGTGACATCCTTCTTAGTCATAAAGAATCTAACGAGGAGTAGGTTTTGCATGTCATTCCAAGTTTTTATTGACCCTGCGGATAGTGTCAAGTATCATTTAAATGCGGGCCCTTTGAGGAAGGAACCTAATAATCTTAAATAGTGCTTGTGATAGATGACGTACTTTCCTATCTTAAAATTGAAGAGGATAAGATGGTGTTGAGGATCGTCCATTCCATCAAATGTATGAAAATCTATCATCTAGAAGCCTGACGGGAATGATTCATTCTCAATCTCTAGAGGATAAGGTTGATGCTGTATGTTAGGCACTTGAGAAGGAAAATTTATCTACCTTTTAGCCATTCAATATTCATCATTTCGCTAAAATGGGCCCCTAAACCCACCTTCGTATAAAATGGTGGTATGTGCACATTTGTGCGGAATTGTTATGGTTGAACATTCATACCAAATGGCTGTGCACGGAGATTGATATTGGGTGATTGCTGAGGTGGGGCAACCAAAGAAATGAGGGGTCAACCTTTTGCCCCTATACGGTCCCCTCTTGATGGATAGAAGACAAACAATCGCATTGGCATGGCCATTCTCATGGATGGAGCATTGAGAGGATGCATACATTGAAAGGCTGACCAGAATTGAAAGTCTAGCTGGCATTTTGTTGGCACATAACTCTCGCAAATGCTAGTTTTTAGCTTGTAGTTACTCCAATTGTTTATATGGATATAGCAGCCACATTACCCTCAATCATATATGAAATGACTATCAGGAAGGTTTGAGGACTATGTATCAATTGGTGAGGAGGTGTGGACGCCTGATCCTCTCTCCTGATGTCCTTTGGCAGAGAATGGAATATTGGGGGAGGCACCATAAGCCTGGCCATTGACTTCATAACCATCCTCACACAAGGTGGGCTGGGCGGTGTTAGTGATGGGTCTTTATCAGTTGAAGTGGTGCAGATGCTAACAGGCTGCATCTTCATCTTCTTCTATTCTCTTTTCAGTGGGCTACTAGAGTCAACCCATCTTTCTCTTTTCTCTACCTTCAATGTCTTTCTTGGCATCTGAAGGATGCCTGTCCTATGAATTTCTCTCATCTGAGAATAAGAGAGATTTGCTAGGATGACAAATTTATTGTCGCCAAATAGTCATCTTAGGGAGGGGATGACTTTCTTCCAATTGCAATATGCTTCTTGGATGGCAGTTTCCATCTCAACATGCAGGTTGGCCTCTTCTTAAACTTATTCCTCTTTGTCAGCCTCCTCCTATATGTTGTCAATTTTCTAATGCACTTGCACGTATCATTAACAAGTAATAAAGAGTGAGTAAGATATCATTCCCACGAGGACTATGATACCAAGTACCAATTTACTCTAACATTGAAAATTGTTTGAAGAATCAAAATATTGTAAAAATATGGAAATAAAAGAAACCTAAACTACTTGACTTAAGTAATGGTGCAAAAATTGGATAGATAAAAGAGATCAGTGGTTAAGACATCTGGGGGTTCACAAATTCACCAGATTAATACTGTTTAGTTTCACCTACTTTAAGCAATCAATGTTTATTTCTATGTTGATAACGAATCTCCATTATTTAATTGTTATTCTTTCTCAAGTCATAACAACATATCCTAATTAGCGAATTTCCTACATCTCTGTGAAAATTCTAAACTAACCAAGATGCATTAAGATCAAGAAATTCATAATGTTACATAAGCTTCACATATATCTCTATCATCATGATAATCTTATGGTAATTAATCACGGTCTAATTCAATTATTGCTTCTTAGCCTCAAATCAAATCACAAATCATGTTGAAAGGGCCGACATTTTTTTACAAGCATTTAAATTGGATTAAACACTTAACACAGATGATGAACAAGCAAAGCATTATATTAAACAGGATGAAACCAAATGATCATAATTTGGCTACGTTGTACCCCTAGAACAAAGTATTTAGCTCATAATAAATCAAAATAAATTATACACATTGTCTTAAAAATGATCAATAAATAAAAATGACTAAAAAAGAACAAGAAAAAATCAAGTAGAAATCTTCTCCACATAGTGTTGTCCCTTTCTGCTCTCTTATTAGTCTTCTTCTTTGCAGGAGAAATCACCCTTCAAATGTGTGTTGTAGCCTCTTTCTCCATTTCTTCGCTTTTAACCCTTTGGAAAGACCCTTAGGATTTATTTATCATCCTTTTTATACTCCATTCTATAGGGTTTTGCCTTTTTACATCACTTTTCAACAATTTCTTTAACATCCAAAGGCATGCCGCACGTTTGAGTGTCACGACACTAAGTTGAGTGCTGTAACACTCACACATTATTTTGCCTCATTTCCACTTGAGTGCCAAGGCATTGAGTTTCTGTTTGCTATTCTTCACAAGGGCCTCCCTTCAAGTACTGCAATACTAAATTTTAGTGTCGCGACACTAATTTGCTGTCCACCAAACATAGCTTTAGATTTTTTACCATAAATTTCTCATATGATGTTGGAATCACTTAATTATTAAGTATGGAAAGATAATTTCAAGGATTACAACTTTTATGTTGATAATATTTTCCAAATCATTAGATATTTGTGCTAAACTCAGACTACAAGTGACACTATTTTCCGCACATCTAAAGATGGACTGAAGTCTAAGATAATTGTAGTTTTTTATCCATAACATCCACATTTGATCTCCAAATCTTATGATTCTTAATTTTTTTGGATAACTAATTTGAAGAGCTAAAACTTCTATGTTGAACACTTTTACTGAATCCATCTCTAGAATATCACAAATGGCTTCAAAGTGACGCCAACAATTAGCACTGCAAGTAGATTTTCTTTGCAATGTTGTGGATGCTGTGACATCCAATTTTAATGCCATGGCTTTCAAGTGCTATCCACCTTGTTATAATTTTAAACAACTTAAAATATAGCTTCCATCTTCATCCATATGATCTTTCCCTTCAACTCTATTAAAATGCTCCTTTTTGACATGTTTTGATGCTTGAAACACAATTTAACTCCATTAAGTACAATATTTAATCAAATGTGATTAAAAGCTAATAAAATCATGTCAATTGAAGATTCAAAATATATGAATTTAAGTATTCAACCATGGTAAATTATGAGCTTATCACTAGTTCCTTTGGAAGGCTGAGCACACTATTTGGGAGTCTTGCTCAACGCATATCTCCCAAAGTGGTTAGCATGTTTGGGATCAATAGGAGATTGTGCCTACCTCCCCTTCATCATCTTGGGGAGATAGAGAGCTGCCATGTTTGTCTTCTACTTGACATGGGAAGAAGCTCAGTTATTTCTGATTTTCAGACTTCTTGGAGCAGCATCGGAGACAGGTTCACTCTAACAACTCAAGGAGTAGGAGGAGGAACAACCTTCCTCCTTTATCTTCCGTTCTTCTTATGCTTCTTCTCTCTAACCTCATTGGTGATAGAGGTTGAGGCAGCGGAAGGAGCCTTGGGTGCTATTGGGGCAGTCTTGAGAGCTAATGTAGAAGCCTTGGATGAGGGAGCAATAAGAGCCATTGACTCCCTCTTGTAAATAACTGGTGTTGGGCTAGTTAGCACCATAATAAAGGAGTGAGGGATACTCCTATTAAAGCTTCATGGAGAGTTGATGGCAAAGCCGCCACCAAGCAAGAATCTGAATGCGAGTGATGATGCCATTAGGATTAAACTTTGGAAAAGAAAGAGAGTGCACATGGAAATGATTGAAGATCTATAAAGGATAAAAGAAAGATTTAATTAGTCCTAGAAAAGAACATGGTCTCTAAAATACATTGACATTACTTTTCCTTAAAGATGAAGGGTGAGATGTTTCAAGTCAGGTCCACCATTTTTGTAATTAGAACTACTATAATGCTCCCTACATTTTTTGCGATAATGTATGTCATGGCATTTTGGAAATTAATCATGGAAGACCTAAATAAGGAGTGAAATTGTCAAATTATTGCAATTGCTGAAAGCATACATTGTACTCTCAAATATCAACTAATGCTGCTATTGATTGCAATTCCCAAATAAGGAGATGAATTCATGAGGTTAGAAGCTAAAGAAGACAATTTTCATTGTTGAGCCCCATGAGAACAGGAATGCTTATATTTGCTCTAAGGTAATCATCAATACTATAATACTCAATACTTTTTTCTACAGCGAGATATTCCCTTTCATTTAGAAAAATGATCGTGAATGACCAGATTTTGAAGTTCAATTGTGGAATTAAGCCAAATGCCAAAGAAACTATTGTTTGTGATTCCTTGATAACTTGATGATTTCATGAGTTTAGGAACGAATGATGACAATTTAAAGTGTTGAGCTCCGTGAGAGTTCAAATGCATCTATCCACCATCCTAAGGACATATGAAGTACTAAAATACAAAATAGTTTTAGCAAGTCATGTTTTCCTTTGGATTTGGTATATGGATCATGGACAACCCAATTTAATAGTGAAATTATCGAATTAATCTGAATGCTGAAAAGAATTCTTTGTGCTCTAAATGATAGGCCAACATCACGATTGATTGCAATGTGTAAAGAAGTAGATTAATTAGCGAGTTTAAATGCAAATGAATGCAATTTCAATGTGTTGAGAATTGGGAGAACTTGAATGCCTTTATCTCCACTAAGGAAATCTGAACTACTATAATGATCTCAACAATTTTGGAAAACAGGTATGTCAGAATGTTTAGCAAATTAATCATGGAAGACTAAAATAAGGAGTGGAATTGTCAAATTCTTGCAAATGGGAAAAATGTACATTGTACCTTGAAATAATGACCAATGTTGCTATTGATTGCAATTCCTCGATAAAGAAATGAATTCACAAGGTAAGAAAATCAAGAAGATAATTTTCGTTGTTGAGCACTGTGAGAACATGAATGCTTATGTTTTCTCTAAGTAAGTCGTAAGTATCATAATACTATATTCTTTTTTTGCCTGGAGATATTCCCATGCATTTAGGGAAATGAACATGAAAGTCCGAGTTTAGAAGTGCAATTGTAGAATTAAGCCAAATGCCAAATGCACATTGATTGCGATTCCTAGTTAAGAGAATGATTTCATGAGTTTAGAAGCGAATGATAACAATTTCAAGTGTTGATCTTTGTGAGAGCAGAAATGCTTCAATCCACCCTAAGGGGATGTGAAGTACTATAATAAAAATACTTTTTATCAACTCAAGTTTTCCTCTGGATTTGGTATATTGACCAGATACATCCCAATTTAATAGTCAATTATTGAATTAATCAGAATGCTAAAAAGCATTCAAAGTGCTATCAAAGATAGAGAAAGTCATGATTGATTGCAATTCCTGAAGAAGTAGATGATTTTGTGATTTCAATGTGTCGAGAATTTCAAGAACTGAAATGCGTTTCTCCTCTAAGGAAATTTGAACTACTATAATGCTCCCTACATTTTTCACAATAATATATGTCATGAAATTTGGCAAATTAATCATGAAGACCCGAATAAGAAGAGGAATTGTTGAATTATTTCAAGTGCTAAAATCATAGATTGTGCCCTCAAGTAACAACCAATTTTGCAGTTGATTGCAATTCCTTAATAAGCAGATGAATTCGCGAGGTAAGAAAATCAAGAAGATAATTTTCATTGCTTGGCACCGTGAGAACATGAATGCTTATGTTTGCTCTAAGGAAGTCATATGTACTATAATACTCAATGCTTTTTCTACAATGACATATTCCCATGCATTTAGGGAAATGAACATGAAAGTCCAAGTTTAGAAGTGCAACTATGGAGTTAAGCCAAATGCCAAATGCACTATTGATTGCAATTCCTAGATAAGTAGATGATTTCATGAGTTTAGAAGCAAATGA